>JARQOD010005020.1:0-50721 GCA_033576555.1 Oophaga sylvatica
CCTACAAAAGTATAACAGGATACTCCAGCCTAAAAAGGGGATTCTGCTGGGGCAATGACGGAGACACGGGCAGACAAACTGTTCACCATAGTTAACTCCTTGCAGCAGGAGGTGGCGGCTGCACACAATCAGATTAGAGACTTGGAGTCTCGGGTTAACCACAATGCACAGGGGTTTGGTCAGGCTCTCCAAGATCTACGTACTAGGTTAGGAGTCCTGGAGGCCTTACCTACTGAGCCTACCTCATCCACCAGTATGCCCAAATTGCCTCCATTCTGTTTTAATGGTGACCGAAGTCAATTCCGTGGGTTTGTTAATCAATGTATATTATTTTTTGATGTACATGCCTCCTATTACCGGTCTGATAGATCTAAGGTTCTATGTATTATTATGTTGTTGACATCACGGGCACTGGCTTGGGCAAATCCTATGGTTGAAAGTCACGATACCCGTCTAAATAATTTGGACAATTTTCTGGCAGCCATGGCGCAAATGTTCGACGATCCCAACCGCCGTGCTACCGATGAATCTGCCTTGCTTTCCTTACGTCAGGGGAAACGGTCAGTCATAGAATATGTTACTGAATTTAAAAGGTTAGTGGTGCACACCCAGTGGGATAACAATGCTTTATTACCAATCTTTAGAAAAGGTTTGTCAAATGCAATCAAGGATGAGCTAGCTCGTTCAGAGTCTCCACAGGTGTTTGAATTGTTTATACAGCACTGTGTACGTATTGATATCCGTTTAACTGAACGCAGACAAGAAAAATGGGCCGCTGTAAATCGCATTACTAATTTCTCTCTTCCGTCCAGGGAAACCACAGGCAAAAACCCGCGAGAGGCTGAGGAGGTGCCTATGCAGGTGGACTCACTGCAGAGACATGAGAGTAATGAACGCCGCGAATACCGTCTCCGTGAGCGCTTATGTTTCTATTGTGGTCAATCGGACCATTTCCTCATCAATTGTCCTAAATGTCCCAGGCGACCCAACAAGGTGTTGGCGGTAGTAGGGGATTATGCTAACACAGACGCTGAGTCTGAAGTTTCGGAGACCAGTCTACATCTAGATGCGGTTTTCCCCCCAATACTGATGCCGACTTCCCCTAAAGATCAAGGGGAGAAATATTCACATTGTTCTCTTCCTATTCAGATTCAGTGGGAGGAACAGTGGATATCAAGTTCTGCCATGATAGACTCTGGAGCTGGTGGGAATTTCATGGATTCTTCTTTTGCCAAGGAACATGGTATAAAGACACAACTAAGAGCTTCACCAATCACTATGGAAACGGTGGATGGTTCCCCATTAGTTTCTGGACCAGTAGATCGGGAGACAGTGCCTCTGGAGTGTAAGATGGAACCAGACCATCAAGAAACACTTTCATTCATGTTAATATCTTCTCCTCATTTTCCTGTAATTTTAGGAATTCCCTGGTTACGGTCACAAAATCCAAACATCAATTGGGAAACCAAGGAGATATCCTTTCTCCCGAAGTGCAGTTCTGCCATCAGTTCAACTGTAGCGGCTCCAGTTACCCAGAACTTGGAAGAGGTGATACAGGTACCTACTCTCCCTCTGATTTATCAGGAATTCTCAGACATTTGTGATAAAAGGAAGGCAGATCAACTTCCCCCACATAGACCGTATGACTGCCCCATAGAATTGCTTCCTGGAGCAGCGATTCCTTTCGGCCATGTTTACCCGTTGGCGGCTTCGGAATTAAAATCTTTACGAGAATATATAGATGAGAATTTAGCCAAGGGGTTTATCCGACCATCTTCTTCACCAGCGGGAGCTCCAATATTCTTTGTAAAGAAGAAGGATGGTACTCTAAGACCCTGCATTGACTACCGGGAGTTAAATAAGGTAGCCATTCGTAACAGGTACCCGTTGCCCCTAATTCCAGAATTGTTGGAAAGAGTTTGCCAGGCCAAAGTATTTACCAAATTAGATCTTTGTGGGGCATATAATTTACTCCGTATACGGCCCGGAGACGAATGGAAGACAGCTTTAGATGCCGGTATGGACATTTTGAATATTTGGTGATGCCATTCGGACTCTGTAACGCTCCTGCTGCTTTTCAACATTTAGCCAATGACATTTTCAGGGATTTATTGGACCAATATGTGGTAATTTACCTCGATGACATCTTAATCTTTTCTGACTCCTTACAGGAACATCAGGAACATGTCAAAACCGTACTTAGACGTTTGAGAGATAATCATTTGTACATCAAACTCGAAAAGTGTGAGTTCCATTGTTCTGAAATTCAATTTTTAGGCTATATTATCTCGCCTCAGTGACTGAATATGGAGTCCAGCAAGATCCAGGCAATCTTGGACTGGCCGGTACCAGGAAACATTAAGGAGGTACAATGATTCATTGGCTTTGCTAACTTTTATAGACGGTTTATCCGAATTTTTTCAGAAATTGTCCATCCCATCACTCTCCTCACCAAGAAGGGGAAGAAGTTTGAATGGTCTTCGCAAGCTCAGGAAGCCTTTGATCGCCTGAAGGGTTGTTTTACCACGGCTCCAATATTGATGCATCCGGATCCTGCACTGCCTTTTATCGTGGAGGTGGACGCGTCTGACTGTGCATTGGGAGCTATCCTCTCACAACGTATCGGAGACAAAGGTTTGCTGCACCCGTGTGCCTTCTTCTCTCGTAGGTTATCTTCTGCAGAACTGAACTATGATGTGGCAGATAAGGAACTTTTGGCAATTATTTCTGCCTTTAAGGAATGGAGACACCATTTGCAGAGGGCAACTCAGCAGGTAGTAGTACTCACGGATCATCGCAATTTGGAATTCCTTAAGTCTGCCAGGTGTCTTTCTCCTCGACAAGCTAGGTGGAGTTTGTTCTTGAACCAGTTTAATTTTATTATTTCGTACCGCCCAGGTTCACGTAATGGGAAAGCTGACGCATTATCCCGAATCCATACCGTGGATTCCGTGCCTGGGACCCAGTCTAAGACCATCTTGTCTGAGGCCAATTTCGTTGGAGTGCTCCGGAACCGGGACTTGTGGCAGGAGATCAAGCTGGCCTATGACGGTGACGTATTTCTTGCGGCTCCACCTGACAACGTGAATCTTGTCCTTCGGAATGGTGTGTGGCTTAGAGATCGATGTATTTATGTCCCAGAGGCTGTAAGACTTCGAGTTCTCAAATTGGTCCACGACTCTAAATTGGCTGGTCATAGGGGGGTACAGAAGACGCAGGAATTGTTAACTCGTTTTTTTGGTGGCCTACCTGCTTGAAGGATGTGAATGACTATGTCCGCTCTTGTGAAGTTTGTGCCCGGTACAAGGTTCCTCACGTTTCACCTACTGGTCTTCTTAAACCGTTACCTGTACCGTCTCGCCCTTGGGGGTCTATTTCAATGGACTTTATTGTGGAGTTACCCACCTCTAGTGGTAAAAATACTATTTTGGTGGTAGTAGATCGTTTAACGAAAGCTGCTCATTTCATTCCGTGTGCTGGTCTTCCCTCAGCTACAGAGACAGTAGATCTAGTTATCCAGAACATTTTCCGGCTGCATGGGGTACCAGATGAGATCATTTCTGACCGGGGAATACAATTTACCTCTAGATTTTGGAAAGGATTTTGTTCTGCGCTCCACATTAATGTTTGCTTGTCTTCTGCATACCATCCTCAGACCAACAGGCAGACCGAACGGACAAATCAAACCTTGGAGCAATATCTACGCTGTTACGTCAGTCATTTGCAGGACGATTGGCTGAAGCTACTTCCTTTAGCGGAATTTTCGTACAACAACTCCCAAAGCAGTTCCACGAAGGTAACGCCTTTTTTTTGCCAACCTGGGTTATCATCCAAGTATTTTGCCTAGGTCTCCGGTTACTATTTCGGCACCAGCGGTTGAAGACAGAGTGACGGCGTTGCAACGTAATCTTGAAGTTTTGAAGGACTCCCTGACCACAGCACAGGAGCGTTACAAGAAGTCGGCCGATAGATTCCGGAAACCAGCACCTATGTATAAGGTAGGAGACTCGGTTTGGTTGTCCACCAAGAATCTAAAATTGGGTGTTCCTTCGCAGAAACTGGGACAGAAATTCATCGGTCCATTCAAGATCACTGGGATTGTGAGCTCTGTTGCCTGTCGGTTGAAGCTACCACGGACTTTAAAGGTACACCCAGTATTTCATGTTTCCTTATTAAAACCAGTCTCTCCTAACACGTTTCAGGGACGTATCGTACCTCCCCCTCCACCAGTGTTGGTTGATGGCGAAGAACAATTCGTGGTACAGGATATTGTTAATTCGAGACTTCATAGAAACCGGCTTCAGTATCTAGTTAGATGGCAAGGTTACTCTCCTGAAAATGATTCTTGGGAACCAGTAAGTAACATCAATGCGCTCCTGAAGATTGCTCAGTTTCATCGGAGATACCCGGACAGGCCTGGTCCAGGACCGTCCGGAGGCCGTCTTTAGGGGGGAGTAATGTCAGTATTCCGGGTTTTCTAGGTAACTTTGTCAATGATTTTGCCCTTTGTTAAAATGGAGTTTGCTGTTTTGTGTGCCCTACTTCCTGTTCGTTTGTTTAAAACCCGGCTCAGGTGTTGGCTTCCTTGCTGGAGTATTCTGCTTCCGTTTCCCTGCAACCCAGCTGCTTTGTTCCTCACAGATCTTTTGTGTATTTACCAGGAAAGTGCATAACCAGGTTATCTTCAGGTGTTTCTCAGCTATAGCAGATTCTACCCATGGCTCTGGACATTCTCTGCATATGTAAGCTGCACTTACTGTATTATCACTAACCTGTTGACTTTGGAATTTAACCCTTGGTTCACTCCATCTGGTAAGAACTGTGTTTCTGAACTGTTGCTGTTTAACCCTTCGTTCACTCCCTCTGGTGAGAGCTGTTGGAACTGTTACTGGAATCTTACTGACATATGAACTTGTTGTTGGACTTCACTGAATTAAGCCACAACTGAGATTAACTTGTTCCTGGACCTCCCTGTGTCTACTGCATACCTGGATCTGACTCTTCATACACCAGCAGTGTGTGAATCCAGCCACGTTACCTGTGCATCAGATTTACCTTATGGTCACATTTGTGTGAGGACTCCGTCGTAAGAACCTTACCGCCCTTGCTATAGAGGTTCAAGGACTTATATATCTGGATTCATATAACTGGACTTGTATATATATGGACTCGTTTCATTGCATGTCACTACGGGTTGTTTGTATATTGTTTTTGGGTGTTTTGCTGTTTCACAAATACACTATTTGCATTCAAAGAAACCCGTCTCTGATTGTTCATTGCCCCACGCTATCAGAATCCTCAAGTTCCTACAAAAGTATAACACCAAGGCTCAGATACGCCTGAGTACTCGGCCATGACTACGGCCCTGACACTCCCTTACAGGGCCGGCGTCAGCACCCGGCACACCCGGGCAAGTGCCGGGGCCCTGAGCAGGCGGGGGGGCCCACTCGCCGTCTGGCACCCTCGCGCCCGTTAGCGGAGGAGAGCGGTGTCAGCGCCGCCACTGGGCCCCCCCCGCTTGCTCAGGGCCCCGGCATCAGCTGGCACAATACTTACCTCTCCCGTGCCTCCGCTGCCGCAGCTCCGGGCTCCAGGGGGCGCCGGTGCTTCCTCTCACAGCAGCGCCGCTGAATGACGTCATCATTCAGCGGCCGGCTGTGGCAGAGAGCGCGGACGCTGAACAGGTAAGACGTCTCTGTGTGTGTCTCTGTGTGTATGTAGTGCGGTGCTTTGTGTGTGTGTGTGTGTGTGTGTGTGTGTATGTGTGTGTGTATGTATGTGAGAGAGTGCTTGTGCTGTCTGTGTGTGATGATGGGCAGGCATTGATAATAATGGGCAGGCATTGATGATAATGGGGAGGCATTGATGATAATGGGCAGGCATTGATGATAATGGGGAGGCATTGATGATAATGGGCAGGCATTGATGATAATGGGGAGGCATTGATGATAATGGGGAGGCATTGATGATAAAGGGGAGGCATTGATGATGGGGAGAAGATGATGATAATGGGCAGGCATTGATGATAATGGGCAGGCATTGATGATAATGGGGAGGCATTGATGATAATGGGGAGGCATTGATGATGGGGAGAAGATGATGATAATGGGCAGGCATTGATGATAATGGGCAGGCATTGATGATGATGGGGAGGAGATGATGATGATGGGCAGGCATTGATGATAATGGGGAGGCAATGATAATGATAAGGAGGCAATGATGATGATGGGGAGGAAATCATGATGATAATGGGGAGTCTTTCCACAGCGCCCTTTCCTGAGCCGTAACAGTGCAGAACGCAGTACAGCGCAGAGGAGAGCTCCATATTTTGTATGGAGCATTATATGGGGACCAGTATCCTGTATGGAGCATTATATTGGGTCCAGTATTCTGTATGGAGCATTATATGGAGACCAGTATCCTGTATGGAGCATTATATGGGGACCAGTATCCTGTATAGAGCATTATATTGGGTCCAGTATTCTGTATGGAGCATTATATGGGGGGTGACATCCTGCATGGGGTATTATATGGGTGATAAGGGGGAGACTGTGGTGCCCATAATATTGTATGGAGGACTGTACTGTCCAGTCTGTACTGTGCGCTGTGAGGATTTGGCGGTTTTTGAGCTATTGTACAATTTACAATAGATATCACTCATGTAATGGAAGAAGTGAAGTATTTGGCATTGTACTATACCCATATTTCTCTGCAGTATCTGTGCATCATGAATCGTGGTCTGTGTTAAAGGGGCCCACTGAGGCTCTTTCGCCCAGGGCCCATAAAAACCTGGAGCCGGCCCTGCTCCCTTACATTCCTTCCCTTCCGATCACTGCCATGTGCCCAAACAGTGGTTTTCCCCCACATATGGGTTAAGGCTATTTTCTCCTGTTGGGCCTCTTTCCCACATCAGTTTTTTGCAATCAGGCACAATCCGTCCAATTGCTAAAAAGACAGCTCCGGCTTAGATTGGAAAAAACTGATGTGCCGGATCCGGTTTTTGGCCGGATCCGTCGTGAACTTTTGAACCTGGAAAATGTAGAGAGAGAGAGAGAGACCTTGGTTTGGCTTGGACCTTGGTTTGGCTTGGTTTCCAAGCAGGCGTAGATGAAGAAAACGGACTCTGGTGGCCGGATCAGTCCTATGCCTGATCCGGCTCCCATAGATTTGTATTGTATGACCTAGCCTGACGCAGTACTTCAGGCGCTGTCAGGCGTTTCCGGTAGGAAAAAAAAACATTACATGAAGCGTCCTGTCCGGCCGCCTGAATTAAAATCTATGACGGATCTGGCAGAAAACGGACTAAACGCAATGACATGTGGCGCGATCCGGCACTTATGCATGTCAATGAGAAAAAGACGGATCCGGCAGTAAAAAAAAACAGATCCGTTTTTTTCAAAAACTGCCGGATAGCACCTGGCGGCAAAAAACTGATGTGTGAAAGTAGGCTTACCCTTCCGAAAGTAAAATAAAATTAGGTCTAAAGGAAAATTTTTGTGAACGAAAAGTAAATGTTAATTTTTTCCTTTCACATTCCAAAAATTCCTGTGAAGCACCTGAAGGGTTAATAAACGTCTTGAATGTGGTTTTGAGTACCTTGAGGGGTGCAGTTTTTAGAATGGTGTCACTTTTGGGTATTTTCTGTCAACTAGTCTCCTCAAAGTCACTTCAAATGTGAGGTGGTCCGTAAAAAATGGTTTTGCAAATTTTGTTGTAAAAATGCGCAATCGCTGGCAACACTTGTAACCCTTATAACTTCCTAACAAAAAAAAATATTTTTCAAAAATTGTGCTGATGTAACGTAGACATGTGGGAAATGTTATTTATTAACTTCTTTGTGCGATATGACACTGATTTAAGTGTATAAAAATTAAAAGTCTGAAAATTACAAAATTTTCTAAATTTTCACCAAATTTCCGTTTTTTTTCACAAATGTTAACAAATAAGTCATATCAAAGAAATGTTATGATTATCATGAAGTACAATGTCACGAAAAAACAATCTCAGAATCAGTGGTATCCTATGAAGCGTTCCAGAGTTATGACTTCATAAAGTGACAGTGGTCTGCATCGTAAAAGGTGAAGGTGAAAACAGGCTTCGGGGTGAAGGGGTTAAACCACATGTACAAAAAAACTCAACAATGTGCCTAGTTAGGAATGGGGGTAAATGGTCTGCTCTTAAACTGGTTAAACATCTAGGAAAACTCCCTTATGGAGCAATGGTTACAAATGCTCGCTAATGCTTGATTCACACAATAGACTCTGGGTGTAGCAGCCAGGTGGTCCCTACGTAATTATTTATCTACAGTGGGGAAAATAAGTATTTGTTACACTGCCGATTTTTCCCACCTACGAAGAATGGAGAGGTCTGTAAGTTTTTTGTAGGTACACGTCAACTGTGAGAGACAGAATCTTAAAAAAAATCCAGCAAATCATATTGTATGATTTTTACATAATTAAATTTCATTTTATTGCATGAAATAATGATTTGATCACCTAACAACCAGCAAGAATTCTGTCTCTCACAGACCTGTTAGTTTTTCTTTACTGTGCACAAATTACCTGTATTAATTTGCACCTGTTTGAACTCGTTACCTGTGCAAAAAACACCAGTCCACAAACTCAATCAATCACACTTCAACCTCTCTACCATGGCCAAGACCAAAGAGCTTTCTAAGGACACCAGGGACAAAATTATAGACCTCCACAAAGTTGTGATGGCCTACAGGACAATAGGCAAGCAGCTTGATGAGAAGGCAACAACTGTTGGCATAATTATTAGAGAATGGAAGAAACAAAAGATGACTGTCAATCTTCCTCAGTCAGGGGGTCCATGTAAGATCTCACATCGTGGGGTAAGGATGATTCTGTGAAAGGTCAGGAATCAATCCACAACTACACTGGAGGACCTGGTTAATGACCTGAAGAGAGCTGTGACCACAGTCTCAAACATTGCCTTAATGGATTAAAATCCTGCAGAGCACACAAGCTCCCTTTGCTCATGCTAGCACATGTTCAGGTCCGTTTGAAGTTCACCAATGACCACCTGGATGATCCAGATGAGGCATGGGAGATGGTCATGTGGTCAGATGAGACCAAAATAGAACAATTGTCAACTCCACTCACAGAGTTTGGTGGAAAAAGGATGAGTACAAAAACACCATCCCAACTGTGAAGCACGGTAGGGAAAACATACTTTGGGGGTGCTTTTCTACAAAGGGGACAGGACGACAGCATCATATTTAAGGGAGGATGGACGGGACATGTATCGCGAGATTTTAGCCAACAACCTTCTTCTCTCAGTAAGAGCATTGAAGATGGGTCGTGTCTAGGTCTTCCAGCATGACAATGACCCGACATACACAGCCAGGGCAACTAGGGAAGGGCTGTGTAAGAAGTATTTCAATGCCCTGGAGTGGCTTAGCCAGTCTCCAGACCTGAAACCAATAGAATATCTTTTGAGAGAACTGAAATTCAATGCTGCCTAGCGACAGCCCTGAAACCTGAAAGATCTAGAGAAGATCTGCATGGAGTAGTAGGCCAAAATCCTAGCTGCAGTGTGCACAAGCTTGGTCAAGAACTACAGAAAACATCTGAACTCTGTAATTGCAAACAAAGGTTTCTGTACCAAATATTAATTTCTGTTTTTCTATTGTATCAAATCCTTATTTCATGCAATAAAATGCAAATTACTTATGTAAAGATCATACAATATGATTTTAAATTACAAACCTCTCCATTCATTGCGGGTGGCAAAATCGGCAGTGTATCAAATATGTTGTGAATACTCTGGAGGCGACTTCTGAGCTGGGGCTCCCTCCGGTGGTTGCTGAGGGTAATGAACTAATTGCTTTCCTGACCCTGTAGTGTGGGCTATATATTTAGGAGTAGTCTAAGGGGCGCACGCAGTAAGGGGGCGCACGCATCACAGAAAGCAAAGCATCACGAAAGACAAGCATCGAGTAAACGGCAGTTATCCATGGCGAGGAATTAACATTCATCTTCTCTCTTCACACAGGTATGAACTGCATTCAGTGGAAGCAAACAGCTGAATGATAGAATCCCCACCTCTGCTATCTGTGTTGTATGCTGCACTATATATTAATGTTAATATAGGAGAAAACAAGAGTCACTAGTGACCAGTAAGTCAAATATATAAAAGGTAAATATTTATTTTACAAATCAATTAGAAAAAGTTCCACAAAAATATGTAAACAAACAATGAAAACACATACAAAACATGTGCACATACAGAGAGATGTATCTCAAAGAGCGGTATAACAATGTGACATAAGTGGCGATAAAAGACAAACAAGTAATGGCACAATATGAGTAATAGCAATATCCCCATTAAATGGGAGTAAAGTGCCAGTTAAAATAGTCAAACGCCACAATGAGATCGACAGGCATGTTTCTCAAAAATGGCCAGCGTATAAGTAGCAGTAATATAGGTAATTAGAGCGCCAAATGTGTAAAAAGCAATGCTAACCACAAGGGTTAAAGTATCGCATGCTAGACCAGATGGAAGGCGCTGCAATGAAAAGTCAATAGAAAAACCGCTGCCATATCTGAGGAAAAAACATGCTCACCAGATGGATATGGTAACCGCAAGAGATAGGGTCACCCTGCACAGGAGATGCCGCCCCAACGCACGTTTCGTGGCTACCTGCCACTTTTTCAAGGGGATAGTAACGTGCTGTGCACAGGACCTTCATATACCAAGTACTTCCTGGTCACATGATCAAAGTCCTCCAATGGGAGAAGGTATTACGGCGCATGCGTCGTTTAAGACCCGGCAGCTCTCAGCGGCGAAAGCGTCATGCACCCAGACATGCGCATAGGCTCAAGGCACAGGCGTCGCCCGGATGCAATTGAGACACCCCCACCGCAGACAGACGGCCCAGGCAAAACGGAGCATGCGCGCACCGGTCTCCCATAGTGACAAATGACGTTATAATGACAATTATACTGGACAGAAACAAAGTATGTATAACATAGCAGATACGGTTACAATGTACATGGATAGTATGACAACATATGTACATAAAAGAACGCTGCAAATGAATGTTCCATCTGTTGATTCAATGCTTCATATCCAGACAGGGATCAAGGTAGAGAGTCCCAAAAATATATAGAGTAGAGGGATAAATATAAACTGTGGGAAAATAAAAAATTAAAAACACAGATTAAAAACGAGAAGGCATCAGAAGGGAGCCAGGGAGGGAAAAATCAAAAGGGAACAAAGAAACTACAAAATTCTATGGAAAATCTACAAAAAAGAGGCAAAATTCAAGGATTCGTTAAGGCCATTGAGGACCATTGTATTAAGTCGAACAATCCAACGAGCCTCCATTTGGGCTAAGATTTTTTTATAATCACCGCCTCTTATTCCAAGATGTAGAATGTCAATTCCACGAACCTTAAAAGATGTGGCATCACAATTGTGATGGTATTTGAAGTGTCGTGGGATTGTCTTCAAGTCAGAGGCGTCGGAAATGGTCCTTGCTGCGCCAATGTCCCTAACGTGTTCCCTGATACGTATCCTCAGTTCTCTGGTGGTCAAGCCAACGTATATCCTGGGACAGTCGCACGTAGCGTAATAGATAACGTTTGAACTGCCACAGGATATACGTTGGCGAATGTGAAATGTTTTGTCACCCCCAGAGGAGGAAAAGTCCAGGGCACGCAAGGCATTGGCGCACGCAAGGCAATGGCCACAGGGAAAGAAACCAACTGTGGGACCACGAGAACCAAAAACATTTTTAGAGGGTGCAACGTAATGGCTGCGGACAAGAGTGTCACGTAGATTTCTTGACCGTCTGAAAGTCATGGCGGGGAAGTCGCCCAGAGAACGGGACAGAGCAGGCTCGGTTTTCAAGACATTCCAATGTCTCATTAAGATTTTACGAATATCAAACCATTCATGGTTAAACGTGGTGATAAACCTTACAGGTCCCTCCCCATCCGCTTGTCTATCCACACGGGCAGTATCAAGTAGACAGCTGCGTGGAGTCCTCCTTGCCCAGTCATATCCCTTCTTGATGCTACGGTTACTATAACCTCGTGCTCGAAAACGGTTGCCAAGGTCTCTGGCTTGAGCTTCAAAAGCATCATTAGTAGAGCATACTCGTCTCATTCGAAGAAACTGTCCGACCGGGACGGCTCTAATGGTGGCTGGGTGGTGAGCTGACTTTGCATGAATCAATGCATTCACGGAGGTGGGCTTCCTGAATACATCCGTCCGGAACCGACGACTAGCGTCAACTTCCAGAGAGATGTCCAGGAAGTCCACCTTCTCGCGGCTATATTTATAAGTCAAATGGATGTTAAGAGAGTTCTGATTCAGCTCCACCATAAAATCCTCGAGCTGCTGCACCGTCCCGTCCCACAACATCAGGATATCATCAATATATCTAAACCAGTACAGCACATGGGAGGCGGCCTGCGCGCCCCCATCGCCAAACACAGATCTCTCCCAGGAGCCCAGGAAGAGATTGGCGTAGGCGGGCGCACAGGCCGCGCCAATGGCTGTACCACGCCTCTGCAGATAAAAGGCGTCCTTAAAGACAAAAAAGTTGTGGGTCAGGACATAGTGGAGCAGCTCGAGGATTAGCTCACACATAGGGCCGTCCAGGTCGGAGGATTCCAAGAATAGACCAGCGGCTGCCAGGCCATGGGAATGATCGATGCATGTATATAAGGACTCCACGTCAGCTGTCACCAAGATAATAGATTTATCCACAAGGATGCCATCAACACGTGCCAGGACGTCCTTGGTGTCGCGGACATAAGATGGTAGTGTCTCCACAATGGGTTTCAAATAAAAGTCAATAAACTTACAAACCATGTCGCATGGACCACCAATGCCTGACACTATTGGGCGTCCCGGCGGGTTGAGGGCATCCTTGTGGATTTTAGGGAGTAAGTAGAAGGTAGGGGTCTTAGGATACTTGACCAATAAACCCTCGTAAACCTTTTTAGGGATAACGTTAGACTCGTATGCACCACTCAGAATTCCCTGGAGTTCCAAAGAGAAGGAGGAAAGTGGACTGCTCGCCAGTCTGGTATATGTGTCAGTATCCCTGAGCTGGCAAAAGGCCTCTCGCTCATATTTATCACATGGCCAGATCACGATGTTCCCCCCTTGTCAGCTGGTTTGAAAACCACGTCAGGGAGAGATTGTAATTGTAATAGAGCTTGACGTTGTGCGTATGTTAAATTGTCAAATCTGCGTCTTGTAGAAAGACTTTTTAGATCTTCTGTTACTAGTTTGGTAAATACATCTATCGC
Organism: Oophaga sylvatica; assembly: GCA_033576555.1. Classification (NCBI taxonomy): domain Eukaryota; kingdom Metazoa; phylum Chordata; class Amphibia; order Anura; family Dendrobatidae; genus Oophaga; species Oophaga sylvatica. The sequence continues at coordinate 13,290 of JARQOD010005020.1, forward strand.
TGGGCACAGTGACAAAGGGGGGAACCTCGCCGACCTGGGCAATAGTGACGTGGGAAACCTACTTGTGCTTGGAGTAGATTGTTCCTCCAGCAGTTCCTCAAGATTACGTAAGGCTTCCCTCTCGTTGTCACTCCAAGGTTCTGACTGGTGTCCACGGCTATGTAATTTCTTTAACAGAAGTTTACGAGAGAATAGGTGGAGATCCTTTAAAACTGTAAAAAAATCAAATGCGTTAGTTGGTGAGAAAGTAAGACCCCTGCCTAAAACTTCCATTTGTGTGGCAGATAGGATGTGATGAGACAGGTTTACTACCTGCAGCCCGCTCTGTGACGCAGACTGGGCGACTCCCCCTCCACTATTCTTAGTTTTCATAGTTTGACGTGTCATCATCTTATTTCCAGCAGTCGGCACGTTGCCCTTATCATTGGTATAGGATTTTTTCGTAGTGAAATCTTCATTTGTAGAAGTGTTAGATCGCATGGAAGAAGATCTTGACCTTGAGTAAGATGTTTTTCTATTTCTAGGGCGTGATCTGTCATTCGGATTCCGCCATCTGTAAACCCTCGAAAGCAGTTTATCTTCAGTATCACGTTTAAATTTCCTAGACTTAGTGGATTGAATCTCCAAGGCCCATTTTTGAAGATCTGCATCCATGGAATCATTCAGTTTTTTTAAATTTTCACTAGTCAATTCCCGTCGTAATTTAGCTTGAACAGTGTCAATCTCGGATTCAAGTGTTTCTAATGTGTTTTGATTCATTTCTTTTAATAATTTCATAAACCCAATGGAGCACGTGTTAGTCAGCTCCTCCCAGCGGCTCTTAATAGAGTCATCCTGGATAGGGAATGAAGGAAACACTTGAACCCTGAGACCTCTAGGAATTAAATTATTATGTATATATTTGTCCAGGAACTCGTGGTTCCACCACACTTTGGTACGCTTCCTAAGCAGATCCTTAAACAAAAAAACAGCCTCTTGTAGTTCCCTTTGAGACCCTCACTGGTTCCCTCTGCACCGTCCTGCAGTGTTTCATTGATCTGAGCACGCCAAGTGGCATCTTTAGCTCGGAAATCCATAGAGGAGCTGAGGAAAGCTGTGAAAAACACAGAAATAATCAGTATAATCAAAAGCAGCTGCATGGATATAACAGAGGAGATGTGGGCCACACAAACCATGTGTAAAGCCAAAAGATCACTACTCATATAGACATGTTAATATAGGAGAAAACAAGAGTCACTAGTGACCAGTAAGTCAAATATATAAAAGGTAAATATTTATTTTACAAATCAATTAGAAAAAGTTCCACAAAAATATGTAAACAAACAATGAAAACACATACAAAACATGTGCACATACAGAGAGATGTATCTCAAAGAGCGGTATAACAATGTGACATAAGTGGCGATAAAAGACAAACAAGTAATGGCACAATATGAGTAATAGCAATATCCCCATTAAATGGGAGTAAAGTGCCAGTTAAAATAGTCAAACGCCACAATGAGATCGACAGGCATGTTTCTCAAAAATGGCCAGCGTATAAGTAGCAGTAATATAGGTAATTAGAGCGCCAAATGTGTAAAAAGCAATGCTAACCACAAGGGTTAAAGTATCGCATGCTAGACCAGATGGAAGGCGCTGCAATGAAAAGTCAATAGAAAAAACGCTGCCATATCTGAGGAAAAAACATGCTCACCAGATGGATATGGTAACCGCAAGAGATAGGGTCACCCTGCACAGGAGATGCCGCCCCAACGCACGTTTCGTGGCTACCTGCCACTTTTTCAAGGGGATAGTAACGTGCTGTGCACAGGACCTTCATATACCAAGTACTTCCTGGTCACATGATCAAAGTCCTCCAATGGGAGAAGGTATTACGGCGCATGCGTCGTTTAAGACCCGGCAGCTCTCAGCGGCGAAAGCGTCATGCACCCAGACATGCGCATAGGCTCAAGGCACAGGCGCCGCCCGGATGCAATTGAGACGCCCCCACCGCAGACAGACGGCCCAGGCAAAACGGAGCATGCGCGCACCGGTCTCCCATAGTGACAAATGACGTTAATTTTGCCTCTTTTTTGTAGATTTTCCATAGAATTTTGTAGTTTCTTTGTTCCCTTTTGATTTTTCCCTCCCTGGCTCCCTTCTGATGCCTTCTCGTTTTTAATCTGTGTTTTTAATTTTTTATTTTCCCACAGTTTATATTTATCCCTCTACTCTATATATTTTTGGGACTCTCTACCTTGATCCCTGTCTGGATATGAAGCATTGAATCAACAGATGGAACATTCATTTGCAGCGTTCTTTTATGTACATATGTTGTCATACTATCCATGTACATTGTAACCGTATCTGCTATGTTATACATACTTTGTTTCTGTCCAGTATAATTGTCATTATAACGTCATTTGTCACTATGGGAGACCGGTGCGCGCATGCTCCGTTTTGCCTGGGCCGTCTGTCTGCGGTGGGGGCGTCTCAATTGCATCCGGGCGGCGCCTGTGCCTTGAGCCTATGCGCATGTCTGGGTGCATGACGCTTTCGCCGCTGAGAGCTGCCGGGTCTTAAACGACGCATGCGCCGTAATACCTTCTCCCATTGGAGGACTTTGATCATGTGACCAGGAAGTACTTGGTATATGAAGGTCCTGTGCACAGCACGTTACTATCCCCTTGAAAAAGTGGCAGGTAGCCACGAAACGTGCATTGGGGCGGCATCTCCTGTGCAGGGTGACCCTATCTCTTGCGGTTACCATATCCATCTGGTGAGCATGTTTTTTCCTCAGATATGGCAGCGGTTTTTCTATTGACTTTTCATTGCAGCGCCTTCCATCTGGTCTAGCATGCGATACTTTAACCCTTGTGGTTAGCATTGCTTTTTACACATTTGGCGCTCTAATTACCTATATTACTGCTACTTATACGCTGGCCATTTTTGAGAAACATGCCTGTCGATCTCATTGTGGCGTTTGACTATTTTAACTGGCACTTTACTCCCATTTAATGGGGATATTGCTATTACTCATATTGTGCCATTACTTGTTTGTCTTTTATCGCCACTTATGTCACATTGTTATACCGCTCTTTGAGATACATCTCTCTGTATGTGCACATGTTTTGTATGTGTTTTCATTGTTTGTTTACATATTTTTGTGGAACTTTTTCTAATTGATTTGTAAAATAAATATTTACCTTTTATATATTTGACTTACTGGTCACTAGTGACTCTTGTTTTCTCCTATATTAACATGTCTATATGAGTAGTGATCTTTTGGCTTTACACATGGTTTGTGTGGCCCACATCTCCTCTGTTATATCCATGCAGCTGCTTTTGATTATACTATATATTAATGGTATGAACTGCATTCAGTGGAATCAAACAGCTGAATGATAGAATCCCCACCTCTGCTATCTGTGTTGTATGCTGCACTATATATTAATGGTATGAACTGCATTCAGTGGAAGCAAACAGCTGAATGATAGAATCCTGTTGTGAATGGGTTTGAGATTAGTTCTGAGCAGAGGCTCCCTCTGGTGGTTACAAGCGGTGCTAGTGAAGATTGTGAGGACTGGGAATCAGGTGTTACTGACTGGTCTTATATAAGGGAGTCATTTTCCCATCAGGGTTGCCGGTGATCAATTGTTCTGGTCTGAATCCTTCATTCCAGTTTCCTTGTGGCCTGCTGTGTCGTGTCTGCATCTCCTGCTTACAGATAAGACTTTTGCTTCTTTTGTGTTTTTGCTATATTTTTGCATTTTGTCCTGCACTTCTTTGGGGGCCTTCAGGGTCCCCTCCGGGGGCTTCTGCCCTCTCAGTTTAGTTCAGCCACTGAGTTTTGTTCTTTTGCTTTTTTCAGTTTTTTCAGTGGCTGCTGTTTTGATTTTGTTACACCAGAGAACTAATTTAGGTGGTAGAGGTCGTGTGATCTCAGGTGATTTTGAAATTAGTAGAGTTGGTGCTTTTCAGGGTTTTCTGGGATTGCAGTAAGTACCCTTCCTGTCCTTTTCTATTTAGATAGTTTGGGCCCCAGCGTTTGCTCATACTATTTTCTTTCTGTGTCAGTATTTCCTCTTGTCTAACCGCCATTACATGTTTGGGGGCTTTCTATTATCTTTGGGGTTCTGCTCCGGGGCAGATAGCTTTCCTATTTCTATCTTTAGGTGTAGTTAGTTTCTCAGGCTGTGACGAGGCGTCTAGGACCAACGTAGGAACGCTCCACGGCTGCCTCTAGTTGTGGTGGTTAGTCAGGGTACTGCAATCTCATAGATTCCAACTGCTCTGGTGTATTGCCTTTTTGCCTGCTCTCCTCAGCTACCGAAACATAACAGTATCACCGGCCTAAACTGAAAATTATATTGTACTCACAGAAGGGAAAAATATTGTGAAAGAAAAAAGTTGTCAGAGTTGTCAGAGATTTTTTTTTTTTGTTTGTTGCATTTTTTTTTTTTTTCCCTCTGTATCTCTGGGTGCTGAGGAGGATTTTTTTTTTTTCCTCTCAATGGAGTTTGCACAGTTGTCTGGCCGTGTGGATCAGCTTGCCACTGAGGTTCGGAGTATTGCAACCTATCTTGCTAGGTTGCCTGTTGTGGAACCTAGGATTCCCATGCCAGATTTGTTTTTGGGGGATCGAGCTAAGTTTCTGAATTTCAAAAATAACTGTAAATTGTTTTTTGCCTTAAAATCTAAGTCCTCAGGGAACGCAGCGCAGCAGGTTCAAATTGTCATCTCTCTCCTGCGCGGCGACCCTCAGGATTGGGCTTTTTCCCTGACACCTGGGGATCCTGTTTTGAGTGATGTTGATGCGTTTTTTCATGCTTTGGGGTTATTGTACGATGAGCCTAATGTCACTGATCAGGCTGAAAAAACTTTGTTGGCATTAAGTCAGGGGCTTGAGGACGCTGAGTTATACTGTCAGAGATTCCGTAGGTGGGCAGTCCTGACCAAATGGAATGACGACGCTTTGGCGGCCCTTTTCCGGAAGGGTCTGTCAGATAATGTAAAGGATGTTATGGTGGGATTCCCTGTCCCCTCTGGTCTCAATGATTCTATGTCATTAGCGATTCAAATTGACAGACGTTTGCGTGAGAGGAGAGGTATGCGTGGAATGGTGTTGCCTTGTGAGCCAGCTTCTGAACCCATGCAGTGTGATAGAGTGGTGTCTGGGGCACAGCGTCATGAGTTTCGAAAGCGCAATGGGTTATGTTTCTACTGTGGTGATGCCTCTCATGCTATTTCAGTCTGCCCTAAGCGGGGAAGACGTTTTGCACGCTCAGTTGTCTTGGGTAGTGTTCAGACTAAGTTTTTATTAACTGTCACTCTGATATGCTCTCTGTCCTCATTTTCTGCTCAGGCTTTCGTTGATTCTGGAGCAGCTATTAACCTGATGGATTATGATTTTGCTAAACGTTGTAGGTTTCCCTTGATACCCCTACAGAAGTCTATTCCCCTACTGGGGATCGATTCTACCCCTTTGGCTGAGAATAAACCCCAGTTTTCTACTCAGGTGATAATGAGGGTTGAACCTGATCACCAGGAGTGCTGCAAATTTTTGGTTCTATATAATCTGCATGACATTATCGTGCTGGGTTTCCCTTGGTTACAGTCTCATAATCCTGTTTTGGATTGGAAATCTGTGTCTGTAACCAGTTGGGGCTGCCAATGTGTTAATACCAACACTCCTGTTTTTTCTGCCTCCCCCAGGCTCAGGAGGTTCCTGACTTTTTGTTTGATTTTTCTGATGTGTTTAGCGAAAGTAAATCTGCATCCTTGCCTCCCCATAGGAGCTATGACTGCGCTATTGAATTAGTGCCGGGTAGTAAATTCCCTAAAGGTCGCCTTTTTAACTTGTCTGTACCTGAACATGACGCTATGCGGTCTTATATCAAGGAATCATTGGAGAAGGGTCATATCAGACCATCCTCTTCACCCGTAGGTGCCGGTTTTTTCTTTGTGGCCAAAAAAGATGGTTCATTAAGGCCGTGTATTGATTATCGTCTCTTGAACAATATTACTGTGAAATATCAATACCCGTTACCCTTGATTTCTGACCTGTTTTCCAGGGTGAAAAACGCTACTTGGTTTACCAAGCTTGACCTCAGGGGGGCGTATAACCTTATTCGCATTAAGCACGGGGATGAATGGAAGACGGCATTCAATACCCCTGAAGGGCATTTTGAGTACCTTGTGATGCCCTTTGGGCTCACTAATGCTCCTTCCGTCTTCCAGTCCTTCATGAATGACATTTTCAGGGATTTTGTGGATAAATTTCTGATTGTTTATTTGGATGATATCTTGATTTTTTCTAATGACTGGGACTCTCATGTGAAACATGTTCGAACTGTATTCCAGATTTTGAGAGAGAATGCTCTGTATGTGAAGGGATCAAAGTGTCTTTTTGGTGTACAGAGGATCTCATTTCTGGGATTCATCTTGTCCCCATCTGTTATTGAAATGGACCCGGTCAAGGTTCAGGCCATCTGTGATTGGGTCCAACCTACTTCATTAAAGGCTCTTCAGAGATTTTTGGGTTTTGCCAATTTTTATCGTAAATTTATTGGTAATTTCTCGGTTATTGTTAAACCATTAACTGATTTGACCAGAAAGGGTTCTGATGTGGTGAATTGGCCTCCTGAGGCAGTCTCTGCATTTCAGGAACTTAAGCAGAGATTCACTTCTGCTCCTGTTCTACGGCAGCCTGATGTTTCTCTGCCATTTCAGGTGGAGGTTGATGCCTCTGAAATTGGGGCAGGTGCCGTTTTGTCCCAAAAAGATCCAGAGACCTCTAAAAGTAACCCTTGTGCCTTTTTCTCTCGAAAATTTTCTCCTACTGAACGTAATTATGACGTGGGTAATCGGGAGTTATTGGCCATGAAGTGGGCTTTTGAAGAGTGGAGACATTGGCTGGAGGGAGCCAAACATCAGGTGGTGGTCCTTACGGACCATAAGAATCTGGTCTATCTGGAATCTGCCAAGCGACTCAATCCTAGACAGGCCAGGTGGGCCTTGTTTTTCACACGTTTTAATTTTGTGGTTTCCTTTCTTCCTGGCACTAAGAATGTTAAGGCGGATGCCCTCTCGAGGAGTTTCCTTGCGGACTCTCCTGAGTTATCCGATCCTTCTGTTATTTTGAAAGAGGGTGTAGTTCTTTCCGCCATCTCGCCCAATTTGAGACTTGCTCTGGAGGGGTGTCAGGAGGATAGGCCCGAGCGCTGTCCTGTTGGAAAATTGTTTGTCCCGGACCAATGGAAAAAGAGTGTGATGTCTGAGATTCATTGTTCCGCATTGGCTGGGCATCCCGGAATTTTTGGTACCAGAGACTTGGTTAGTCGGTCCTTTTGGTGGCCTACCTTGTCTCGTGATGTCAGGGAATTTGTGCAGTCCTGCGGGACTTGCTCTCGCTCCAAGCCTTGCTCTCGCTCTAGTGGTTTGTTGATGCCATTGCCTGTGCCCAAGAGACCATGGACCCATATCTCTATGGATTTCATTTCCGATCTTCCTGTTTCTCAGAGAATGACCACCATCTGGGTAATTTGTGATAGGTTTTCCAAAATGATACATCTTGTGCCATTACCTAAGTTGCCTTCCTCCTCTGAATTGGTGCCGTTGTTCCTTCAGCACGTGGTTCGTTTACACGGCATTCCTGAGAACATTGTGTCTGACAGAGGAGTCCAGTTTGTTTCCAGATTTTGGAGGACTTTTTGTTCTAAACTGGGTGTTCAATTGTCTTTCTCCTCTGCATTTCATCCTCAGACCAATGGTCAAACTGAGAGAACAAACCAGACATTGGAGACTTATCTAAGATGCTTTGTGTCTGCTGATCAGGATGACTGGGTCTCTTTTTTGCCTTTGGCTGAGTTTGCTCTTAATAATAGGGCTAGCTCTGCCACTTTGATGTCTCAGTTTTTCTGTAATTCTGGGTTTCACCCTCGATTTTCTTCAGGACAGACGGAGGCTTCTGTCTGTCCAGGTGTTGACTCTGTTGTGTAGCGTATGCAACAGATTTGGGACCAGGTAGTGGAGAGGTTGTCCCTCTCTCAGGAGAAGGCCCAGCGGTTTGCTAACCGGCATAGGACTGATGGTCCTCGGTTTAAAGTGGGGGACTTGGTCTGGTTGTCCTCAAAGAATATTCCTATGAGAGTAGCATCTCCTAAATTTAAGCCTAGGTTCATTGGACCTTATAAGATCATGGAGATTATTAATCCTGTTTCTTTTCGTTTGCTTCTTCCAGGGACATTTAAGATCCATAACGTGTTCCACAAGTCCTTGTTGAAGAGGTTTGTTGAGCCAGTGGTTCCTGCTGCTGTGCCTCCTGACCCTGTTTTGGTTGAGGGCAATCTGGAGTATGTGGTTGAGAAAATATTGGATTCTCGTTTTTCTAGACGGAAACTCCAGTATTTGGTTAAATGGAGAGGTTATGGTCAGGAGGACAATTCTTGGGTGTTTGCTTCGGACATCCATGCTAGGAGACTTATCCGTGCGTATCATAGAACTCATCCTGACCGACCTGGTTGCTCAAATGAGGGTTCGGTGACCCCTCCTCAAGGGGGGGGTACTGTTGTGAATGGGTTTGAGATGAGTTCTGAGCAGAGGCTCCCTCTGGTGGTTACAAGCGGTGCTAGTGAAGATTGTGAGGACTGGGAATCAGGTGTTACTGACTGGTCTTATATAAGGGAGTCATTTTCCCATCAGGGTTGCCGGTGATCAATTGTTCTGGTCTGAATCCTTCATTCCAGTTTCCCTTGTGGCCTGCTGTGTCGTGTCTGCATCTCCTGCTTACAGATAAGACTTTTGCTTCTTTTGTGTTTTTGCTATATTTTTGCATTTTGTCCTGCACTTCTTTGGGGGCCTTTAGGGTCCCCTCCGGGGGCTTCTGCCCTCTCAGTTTAGTTCAGCCACTGAGTTTTGTTCTTTTGCTTTTTTCAGTTTTTTCAGTGGCTGCTGTTTTGATTTTGTTACACCAGAGAACTAATTTAGGTGGTAGAGGTCGTGTGATCTCAGGTGATTTTGAAATTAGTAGAGTTGGTGCTTTTCAGGGTTTTCTGGGATTGCAGTAAGTACCCTTCCTATCCTTTTCTATTTAGATAGTTTGGCCCCGCGTTTGCTCATACATTTTCTTTCTGTGTCAGTATTTCCTTTGTCTAACCGCCATTACATTTTGGGCTTTCTATTATCTTTGGGGTTCTGCTCCGGGGAGATAGCTTCCCTATTTCTATCTTTAGGGTGTAGTTAGTTTCTCAGGCTGTAACGAGGCTCTAGGACCAACGTGGGAACGCTCCACGCTGCCTCTAGTTGTGGTGGTTAGTCAGGGTACTGCAATCTCATAGATTCCAACTGCTCTGGTGTAATTGCCTTTGCCTGCTCTGCTCGCTACCGAAACATAACAGAATCCCCACCCTGCTATCTGTGTTGTATGCTGCACTATATATTATGGATGAACTGCATTCAGTGGAAGCAAACAGCTGAATGATAGAATCCCCACCTCTGCTATCTGTGTTGTATGCTGCACTATATATTAATGGTATGAACTGCATTCAGTGAAGCAAACAGCTGAATGATGAATCCCACCTCTGCTATCTGTGTTGTATGCTGCACTAATATTATGGTGTGCACTCCATACTTCTGCTTGCTGCCAAGCACTGCTTTACCATCTTGCAACATATTTAATGTGCCTGGTAATAATGCTTTGGAATAATTCATTTTGCACTGTGTTTAAATACTACTGCTTTATATCCGTGTGACTGGGCCTCTCTAGATCCTATCAGTGGAGGTGGTAAGCAATAGATGTTGCAGTTGCCTTGATGACAACCACCCCTGGTGTGCTGGCCCCACTGGCAAATTTATCCCAAAACAGCTCCAACAATCCCACTTTCCTGACCTGTAGTGTTGGGCAATATATTTAGGAGTATCTAAGGGGCGCACGCAGTAAGGGGCGCACTGCATCACAGAAAGCAAAGCATCACGAAAGACAAGCATCGAGTAAACGGCAGTTATCCATGGCGAGAATTAACATTCATCTTCACTCTCACACAGGTATGAACTGCATCCCAGTGGAAGCAAACAGCTGAATAATAGAATCCCCACCTCTGACTCTGTGTTGTATGCTGCATATATATTAATGGTATGAACTGCATTTATGGGAAGCAAACAACTAAAAGATAGAATCCCACCTCTGCTATCTGTGTTGTATGCTGCACTTTTAATTAATGGTATGAACTGCATTCAGTGGAAGCAAACAGCTGAATGATAGAATCCCCCCCTCTGCTATCTGTGTTGTATGCTGCACTATATATTAATGGTATGAACTGCATTCAGTGGAAGCAAACAACTGAATGATAGAATCCCCACCTCTGCTATCTGTGTTGTATGCTGCACTATATATTAATGGTATGAACTGCATTCAGTGGAAGCAAACAGCTGAATGATAGAATCCCCACCTCTGCTATCTGTGTTGTATGCTGCACTATATATTAAATGGTATGAACTGCATTCAGTGGAAGCAAAATGTGAATGTTTAGAATCCCCACCTCTGCTATCTGTGTTGTATGCTGCACTATATATTAATGGTATGAACTGCATTCAGTGGAAGCAAACAGCTGAATGATAGAATCCCCACCTCTGCTATCTGTGTTGTATGCTGCACTATATATTAATGGTATGAACTGCATTCAGTGGAAGCAAACAGCTGAATGATAGAATCCCCACCTCTGCTATCTGTGTTGTATGCTGCACTAATTATATTAATGGTGTGCACCTCCTATCGATTCTGCATTGCTGCCAAGCACTGCTTTACCATCTTGCAACATAGTTTAATGTGCCTGGTAATAATGCTTTGGAATAATTCATTTTTGCACTGTGTTTAAAATACTTACTGCTTTATATCCGTGTGACTGGGGCCTCTCTAGATCCTATCAGGTGGAAGGTGGTAAAGCATATAGATGTTGCCAGGTTGCCTTTGATGATCTAACCACCCCCTGGTGTGCTGGCCCCAGGTGGCAAATTATCCCAAAACAGCTCCCACAATCCCACTTTACTGACCCTGTAGTGTGGGCTATATATTTAGGAGTAGTCTAAGGGGCGCACGCAGTAAGGGGGCGCACGCATCACAGAAAGCAAAGCATCACGAAAGACAAGCATCGAGTAAACGGCAGTTATCAGCATCGAGTAAACGGCAGTTATCCATGGCAGTTAATCAGGGCAGGAATCAGGTAGCCCACACTTTGCTTTCTTTTAAATTATGTTCTTTATCTCTATCCTCCTGTGTTCCCTTGCCATCCACATTCACTGCCCCATCCCCCCTCCATCACGACTCATATACATCAGCCCCTCCATACTTCCCTCTCCCATGTACAGTTCCCATGCACTCCTCACCTTCCTGAGAAACCTCAGCCCATCTTGCCCAAACATATCACAGAAAAAACCTACTTACAACTCCAACAACTACCTGCTCTTTATCTTCCTACTCCTACTGATTTCAGGGGACATCTCCCCCAACCCTGGTCCATCCCCCAACCTCAATCCCTACCCTACCTCATGTCGAAACCATAATAATCTTGTTAATATTACTTGCACTCCCTCATCTCCTTCTTTCAATTGTGCCCTCTGGAATCCACGGTCTGCATGCAACAAACTATCTTTCCTGCACAACTACTTTCTGAACAACTCTCTTCATCTGTTGGCCCTCACTGAAACCTGGATTCAGGATTCTGACACGGTCTCCCCTGCTGCCATTTCCTATGGTGGCTTACAGTTCTCCCATTCCCCGAGACCCACAAACAGACATGGTGGTGGAGTTGGCATACTCCTGTCCCCACAATGCACTTTCCAGGTCATCCCCCCAATTCCATCACTCTCATTCCCTTCTTTTGAGGTCCACACCATCAGGCTCTTCCATCCCCTCTCCCTCAGAGTAGCGGTCATATATCGGCCCCCAGGCTCGCCCACCCAGTTCCTTGACCACTTCTCAGCCTGGCTGCCGCACTTCATGTCCTCAGAACTACCAACCCTTATCCTTGGAGACTTCAACATCCCCATTAAAAGTCCTACTTCCACATCTGCATCTCAGCTTCTATCACTAACCACTTCTCTAGGCCTCTCACAGCTTTCAACCTCTGAGACACACAAGGATGGCAACACCCTTGACCTGGTCTTTGTCCGCCTCTGTTCAATCTCCCACCTAAATAACTCACCGCTTCCACTCTCTGACCACAACATTCTCTCCTTCACGCTCACAAATCCTCCACCACCCCAGCGAACTCCTACCTACCACACATTCAGAAATCTACAAGCCATTAACCCGCAGACATTTTCAGACTCCCTACACTCTTCGCTGTCCCCAATCTCCTCTTTTTCTTGTCCTGATCTGGCTGTTCATCACTACAATGACACTCTTAGAAGCACCGTTGACCAAGTAGCACCGCTCACCCTCAGAACTTCCAAACACACAGTAAAACAGCCCTGGCTCACATCGCAAACTCACCTTCTCCAGCGATGTTCTAGGAGTGCTGAACGCCTATGGAGAAAAACCCGCACACCAGAAGACTTCATCCACTTTAAATTCATGTTAAGAACTTATAATGCAGCCCTTCACCTCGCCAAACAGACCTACTTCACCACCCTGATCTCCTCACTAGCCAACAACCCCAAGAAACTTTTTGACACTTTTCACTCCCTCCTCAGGCCAAAAGCACAAGCCCCTATCACTGACATTTGTGCTAACGACCTGGCCTCCCACTTTATAGAAAAAATAGATACTATCCGTCAGGAAATCTGCTCTCAACCACCAAGTGCTGTGACTCCCATCCCTCCCTGCATTTCCCCTGGCTCAATTTCCACATTTGATCCCATCACAGAAGAAGAAGTCTCCAGACTCCTCTCTTCCTCTCATCCGACTACATGCACTACCGACCCCATCCCCTCACATCTCCTCCAGTCTCTCTTCCTGTTGTCACAACTCACCTAACTACAATCTTCAATCTCTCACTCTCCTCTGGCATTTTCCCATCCTCCTTCAAACACTCCATCATTACTCCACTACTAAAGAAACCCGCTCTTGACCCTTCCTGCACAAACAACTACAGACCGGTCTCCAATCTCCCCTTCATCTCTAAACTTTTGGAGCGCCTAGTCTACTCCCGCCTCACCCGTTACCTCTCCACTCACTCCCCCTAGACCCTTCACAGTCCGGCTTCCGACCCCTACATTCGACTGAAACTGCACTCATCAAAGTGACCAATGACCTTCTGACAGCAAAACGTAACGGCGACCACTCTCTGCTCATTCTACTCGACCTTTCTGCAGCTTTTGACACGGTTGACCACCGTCTCCTACTGTCTAGGCTCCAGTCACTAGGTATTAAGGACACTGTTCTCTCCTGGTTCTCCTCCTATCTTTCTGACCGCTCCTTCAGTGTTTCGTTCTCTGGCTCCACTTCATCTCCTCTTCCTCTCACTGTCGGTGTACCCCAGGGCTCAGTCCTTGGCCCCCTTCTCTTCTCTCTCTACACCGCCCCAATTGGACAGACCATCAGCAGATTTGGCTTTCAGTACCATCTTTATGCTGATGACACACAATTATACACGTCATACCCCGACCTTACCCCCGCTGTACTACACAACGCCACCGACTGTCTGTCCGCAGTCTCCAACATCATGTCTGCTCTCTATCTGAAACTTAACCTCTCCAAAACTGAACTTCTTCTGCTCCCGCCGTCTACTAACCTCCCTAAATCTGACATTTCCCTCTCAGTGGGCGGCACCATAATAACACCCCGGCAGCAGGCTCGCTGTCTGGGTGTTATGTTTGACACCAATCTCTCCTTCACCTCCCATATACAATCTCTTGCCCGCTCTTGCCGCCTACACCTAAAGAACATCTCTAGAATCCGCCCTTTTCTCACCATGGAAACAACAAAAACCCTCACTGTAGCATTAATCCACTCCCGCCTGGACTACTGCAACGCTCTATTACTTGGCCTCCCCATTACTCGACTATCCCCTCTCCAGTCCATCCTTAATGCAGCAGCCAGGGTCATCCATCTGGCTAATCGGTACTCGGACGCGTCCGCTCTTCGCCAGTCCTTACACTGGCTGCCCATTCATTATAGGATCCAATTCAAAGTACTTGTTCTCACCCACAAAGCTCTCCACACTGCAGCACCCCCCTACATCTCCTCCCTCATTTCTATCTATCGGCCTAACCAACTGCTGCGCTCTGCAAACGACTTTCGACTAACCTCTGCACTAATCCGTACCTCCCACTCCCGACTCCAAGACTTCTCCCGCGCTGCGCCAATCCTCTGGAATGCTCTACCCCAAGAAATTAGGACTATCCACAATTTGCATGGTTTCAGGCGCTCCCTCAAAACACATCTGTTCAGAGCTGCCTATCACATTCACTAATCAAAGTCATTCTCTGTGTAAGTGTGTGTGTGTGTAGCCCATTCACTATCTCCATCCATCACCTTAGAACATCTCTAGAATCCGCCCTTTTCTCACCATGGAAACAACAAAAACCCTCACTGTAGCATTGATCCACTCCCCCTGGACTACTGCAACGCTCTATTACTTGGCCTCCCCATTACTCGACTATCCCTTCTCCAGTCCATCCTTAATGCAGCAGCCAGGGTCATCCATCTGGCTAATCGGTACTCGGACGCGTCCGCTCTTCGCCAGTCCTTACATGGCTGCCCATTCATTATAGGATCCAATTCAAAGTACTTGTTCTCACCCACAAAGCTCTCCACACTGCAGCACCCCCCTACATCTCCTCCCTCATTTCTATCTATCGGCCTAACCGACTGCTGCGCTCTGCAAACGACTTTCGACTAACCTCTGCACTAATCCGTACCTCCCACTCCCGACTTCAAGACTTCTCCCGCGCTGCGCCAATCCTCTGGAATGCTCTACCCCAAGAAATTAGGACTATCCACAATTTGCATGGTTTCAGGCGCTCCCTCAAAACACATCTGTTCAGAGCGGCCTATCACATTCACTAATCAAAGTCATTCTCTGTGTAAGTGTGTGTGTGTAGCCCATTCACTATCTCCATCCATCCCTCACTCCCTTAAGATGGCTGGACCATCATTGTAAATGCACCATTGTATATACACACCTGTACTTTGTATCTCCCCCACCTCATTGTAGATTGTAAGCTCTCACGAGCAGGGCCGTCTTATTTTGCTTTAATTACTGTATTGTTAACGTTGTTACTTATGACTGGTGTTTTGAAACTGTTAAACTGTAAAGCGCTGCGGAATATGATGGCGCTATATAAATAAAGATTATTATTATTATTAATTGCTGAATGGCCTTCACCTGGCTCTGAATGGTCTGATATAAGTGACCTGAACTCCCTTCAGCCTTGCCGGTAATCAATTGTTCTTCCACGTCTTGCTTGGAGCTCAGCTTGCATTCCTGCTCTCATTCAGATAAGTGATTTGCTGTTTTTTTTTCCTCTGGTTGGATTTTCTTGCTGGTTTGCTGCTTAGCAGTAGACTTCAGCCTGGTCCCCTTTTGGGGACTGGCTCTGCAATTGTGCTCAGTTTGTGTTTGCACTTTTGCTCTGTTCCTATGTCACTTTTTTTTTGCTGAATTGCTGTGTGTTACACCAGAGATCTGATTTAGGTGGTAGAGATCGTGTGATCTCAGGTTTTTTGTTAATCAGAAGTGTTGGTATTTTTGTCAGGGTTTTTTTGGGTTGCAGTCAGAATTCTTTCCTATACTTTTCTATCTAGACAGATTGGGCCCCAGCGTTTGCTCATTTTGTTTTCTGTCTGTGTTCGTATTTTCTTCTGGTCTAACCGCCATTACATGTTTGGGGGCTTCCTATTTCTTTGGGGATTCTGCTATGGGGCAGATAGTATTCATCTTTCTGCCTTTAGGTGTAGCTATCTCTCCGGCTGTGACGAGGCGTCTAGGATCACCGTAGGTACGCTCCACGGCTACTTCTAGTGTTGTGGTTAGTTTAGGGTCCTGCAATCCAATAGTTTCCAGCCTCTCTGGTGTATTGCTTTTTTGGCTATTTTTGCACTCTCTCCTCAGCTACCGAAACATAACAGTATTACCAGCCAAACTGAAAATTATATGGTACTCAACAGAAGGGAAAAATAGTAAAAGGAAAAAGATAAATTTTTAGGGTTTTTTTTGGATTGCAGTAAGAATCCTTTCCTGTACTTTTCTGTCTAGACAGATTGGGCCCCAGCGTTTGCTCATTCTATTTTCTGTCTGTGTCCGTGCTTCTTCTTGTCTAGCCGCCATTACATGATTGGGTGCTTCCGATTTTCTTTGGGGATCTGCTCCGGGGCAGATAGCTTTCCTCTTTCTGCCTTTAGGTGTAGGTATCTCTCAGGCTGTGACGAGGCGTCTAGGATCAACGTAGGAATGCTCCACGGCTACCTCTAGTTGTGTGGTTAGTTCAGGTTACTGCAATCCAATAGGTTCCAGCCTCTCTGGTGTATTGCCGTTTTTGTTTTTTCTCCTCAGCTAACTAAAACATAACAGTATCACCGGCCATACTGAAAATTATATGGTACTCACAGAAGAGAAAAATAGTGTGGAAAGAAAAAAAAAAAAAGTTGTCAGAGTTGTGAGAGATTTTTTTTTTTCCTGTTTGTGGCCTTTTTTCCCTCTTTTTTTCTCTGGGTGCTGAGGATTTTTTTTTTCTCTCTCTCAATGGAGCTTGCACAGTCGTCTGGCCGTGTGGATCAGCTTGCACTGAGGTTCGGAGTATTGCTACCTATCTTACTGGGTTGCTGGTTGTGGAACCTAGGATTCCCATGCCAGATTTGTTTTTGGGGGATTCGGCTAAATTTCTGAATTTCAAAAATAACTGTAAGTTCTTATTTGCCTTGAAGCCTAAGTCCTCAGGGAACGCAGCACAGCAGGTTCAAATTGTCATCTCTCTCCTGCACGGCGACCCTCAGGATTGGGCTTTTTCCCTGACACCTGGGGATCCTGTTTTGAATGATATTGATGTATTTTTTCCGGTTCTGGGGTTATTGTACGATGAACCTAATGTCACTGATCAAGCTGACAAAACCTTGTTGACATTAAATCAGGGTCTTGAAGACGCTGAGTTGTACTGTCAGAAATTCCGAAAGTGGGCAGTCCTGACCAAATGGAATGATGATGCTTTGGCAGCCCTTTTTCGGAAGGGGCTGTCAGAGAATGTAAAGGATGTTGTGGTGGGATTCCCTGCTCCCTCTGGTCTCAATGATTCTATGTCATTGGCTATTCAAATTGACAGACGTATGCGTGAGCGCAGAGGTATGCATGGGATAGTGTTGCCTTGTGAGCCAACTTCTGAGCCCATGCAGTGTGATGGAGTGACTTCTGGGGCACAGCGTCATGAGTTTCGAAAGCGCAATGGGTTATGTTTCTACTGTGGTGACGCCTCTCATGCTATTTCAGTCTGCCCTAAGCGGGGAAGACGTTTTGCATGCTCAGTTGTCTTGGGTAGTGTTCAGACTAAATTTCTGTTGACTGTTACCCTGATTTGCTCCCTGTCCACATTTTCTGCTCAGGCTTTTGTTGATTCAGGAGCAGCTATTAACCTGATGGATTTTGACTTTGCCAAACGTTGTGGGTTTCCCATGATACCCCTGCGGAAGTCTATTCCCCTACTGGGCATTGATTCTACCCCTTTGGCAGAGAATAAACCCCAGTTTTCTACTCAGGTGATAATGAGGGTTGAACCAGATCATCAGGAGTTGCAAACTTCTGGTGCTGCATAATCTGCATGACATTATTGTACTAGGTTTCCCTTGGTTACAGTCTCATAATCCTGTTTTGGATTGGAAATCTGTGTCTGTGACCAGTTGGGGCTGCCAATGTGTTAATGCTGACACTCCTGTTTTTTCTGCCTCTCCCCAGTCTCAGGATGTTCCTGACTTTTTGACTGATTTTTGGATGTATTTAGTGAAAGTAAATCTGCATCCTTGCCCCTCACAGGAGCTATGATTGCGCTATTGAATTAGAGCCTGGTGGTAAATTTCCTAAAGGTCGCCTTTTTAACTTGTCTGTACCTGAACACGATGCTATGCGATCTTATATCAAGGAGTCATTGGAGAAGGGTCATATCAGACCATCCTCTTCACCCTTGGGTGACGGTTTTTTCTTTGTGGCCAAAAAGGATGGTTCATTGAGGCCGTGTATTGATTACTGTCTCTTGAATAAGATCACTGTGAAGTATCAATATCCGTTACCCTTGATTTCTGACCTGTTTTCCAGGGTGAAAAGAGCTACTTGGTTTACCAAGCTTGACCTCAGGGGGGCGTATAACCTTATTCGCATTAAGCACGGGGTTGAATGGAAGACGGCGTTTAATACCTCAGAGGGGCATTTTGAGTACCTAGTGATGCCCTTTGGGCTCACTAATGCTCCTTCCGTCTTCCAATCCTTCATAAATGATATTTTCAGGGATTTTGTGGATAAATTTCTGATTGTTTATTTGGATGATATTTTGATTTTTTCCAATGACTGGCACTCTCATGTGAAACATGTTCGGACTGTGTTCCAGATTTTGAGAGAGAATGCACTGTATGTGAAGGGATCAAAGTGTCTTTTTGGCGTACAGAAGGTCTCATTTCTGGGATTAATTTTGTCTCCGTCTGTTATTGAAATGGACCGGTCAAGGTTCAGGCCATCTGTGATTGGGTCCAACCTACTTCATTAAAGGCTCTTCAGAGATTTTTGGGTTTTGCCAATTTTTATTGTAAATTATTGGTAATTTCTCCGGTATTGTTAAACCATTGACTGATTTGACCAAAAAGGGTTCTGATGTGGTGAATTGGCCTCCTGAGGCAGTCTCTACGTTTCAGGAACTTAAGCAGAGATTCACTTCTGCTCCTGTTCTACGTCAGTCTGATGTTTCTCTACCGTTTCAGGTGGAGGTTGATGCCTCTGAAATTGGGGCAGGTGCCGTTTTGTCCCAAAGAGATCCAGAGACCTCTAAGAGTAACCCTTGTGCCTTTTTCTCTCGAAAATTTTCTCCAACTGAACGTAATTATGATGTGGGTAATCGGGAGTTATTGGCCATGAAGTGGGCCTTTGAAGAGTGGAGACATTGGCTGGAAGGAGCCAAACATCAGGTGGTGGTCCTCACGGACTATAAGAATCTGGTTTATCTCGAATTAACCAAGCGACTTAATCCTAGACAGGCCAGGTGGGCCTTGTTTTTCACACGTTTTAATTTTTTGTGGTTTCTTTTCTTCCTGGCACTAAGAATGTTAAGGCGGATGCCCTCTCGAGGAGTTTCTTTGCGGACTCTCCTGAGCTATCTGATCCTACTGTTGTTTTGAAAGAGGGTGTAGTTCTTTCCGCCATCTCGCCCAATTTGAGACTGGCTCTGGAAGGGTGTCAGGAGGATAAACCTGAGCGCTGCCCTATTGGGAAATTGTTTGTCCCAGACCAGTGGAAGAAGAGTGTGATGTCTGAGATTCATTGTTCCGTGTTGGCTGGTCATCCCGGGATTTTTGGTACCAGAGACTTGGTGAGTCGGTCCTTTTGGTGGCCTAATTTGTCTCATGACGTCAGGGAATTTGTGCAGTCCAGTGGGACTTGCTCTCGCTCCAAGCCTTGCTCTCTCGCTCTAGTGGTTTGTTAACCCCTTCACCCCCAAGGGTGGTTTGCACGTTAATGATCGGGCCAATTTTTACAATTCTGACCACTGTCTCTTTATGAGGTTATAACTCTGGAACGCTTCAACGGATCTTCGCGATTCTGAGATTGTTTTCTCGTGACATATTGTACTTCACGTTAGAAGTAAAATTTCTTCGATATAACTTGCGTTTATTTTTGAAAAAAATGCAAATATGGCGAAAATTTTTAAAATTTTGCAATTTTCAAACTTTGAATTTTTATTCCCTTAAAACAGAGAAATATGTCACATAAAATAGTTAAGAAATAACATTTCCCACATGTCTACTTTACATCAGCACAATTTTGGAACCAAAATTTTTTTTTGTTAGGAAGTTATAAGGGTTAAAAGTTGACCAGCGATTTCTCATTTTTACAACAAAATTTACAAAGCCATTTTTTTTAGGGACCACCTCTCATTTGAAGTCACTTTGAGGGGTCTATATGGCAGAAAATACCCAAAAGTGACACCATTCTAAAAACTGCACCCTCAAGGTACTCAAAACCACATTCAAGAAGATTATTAACCCTTCAGGTGCTTCACAGGAACTAAAGCAACGTGGAAGGAAAAAATGAATATTTAACTTTTTAGCCACAAAAATGATCTTTTACAAACTTTTTTTTTATTTTCACAAGGGTAAAAGGAGAAAATGGACAAATAAGGTTGTTATGCAATTTCTCCTGAGTACGCCAATACCCAATATGTGGGGGAAAACCACTGTTTGGGCACACGGCAGAGCTCGTAAGGGAAGGAGCGCCGTTTGACTTTTTCAAACTAAAATTGGCTGGAATTGAGATTGGACGCCATGTCGTGTTTGGAGAGCCCCTGATGCGCCTAAACAGTGGAAACCCCCACAAGTGACACCATTTTGGAAACTAGACCCCCTAAGGTACTTATCTAGATCTGTTGTGAGCACTTTGAACTCCCAAGTGTTTCACAAAAGCTTATAATGCCTGGGTGTGAAAAAAAAAAAAAACAATTTTCCACAAAAATGATTTTTTAGTCCCAAATTTTTGATTTTTCCCAAGGAAATTGGACCCCAAAAGTTGTTGTCCAATTTGTCCTGAGTACGCTGATACCCCATATGTGGGGGGGGGGAACTGTTTGGGTGCACGGCAGGGCTTGGAAAGGAAGTAGTAACGTTTTGGAATGCAGACGTTGATGGGGGTCATGTTCCGTTTGCAGTGCCCCAGATGAGCCTAAACAGTGGAAACCCCCCACAAGTGACCCCATTTTGGAAACTATACCCCCTAAGGAACTTATCTAGATCTTTGGTGAGCACTTTGAACCCCCAAGTGCTTCACACAAGTTTATAATGCCCGGGCATGAAAATAAAAAATCCTATTTTTTTCCCACAAAAATTATCTTTTAGTCACTAATTTTTTATTTTCTCAAGGGTAACAGGAGAAATTGGACCACATAAGTTGTTGTACAATTTGTCCTGAGTACGCTGATACCCCATATGTGGGTGGGAACCACTGTTTGGGCGCACGGCAGAGCTCGGAATGGAAGGAGCACCATTTGACTTTTTCCAACCAAAATTGGCTGGAATTGAGATTGGATGCCATGTTGCATTTGGAGAGCCCCTGATGTGCCTAAACAGTGGAAACTCCCCACAAATGACCCCATTTTGGAAACTAGACCCCCTAAGGAACTTTTCTAGATCTTTGGTGAGCAATTTGAACCCCCAAGTGCTTCACACAAGTTTATAACGTAGAGCCGTAAAATTTAAAAATCATATTTTTTCCACAAAAATGATCTTTTCACCCCAATTTTTATTTTTCCAAGGGTAACAAGACTCCAAAATTTATTGTGCAATTTGTCCTGAGTGCGCTGATACCCCATATGTGGGGGTAAACCTCTGTTTGGGTGCATGGCAGAGTTTGGAAGGGAAGGAGCGCCGTCTGACTTTTTCAACGCAGAATTGGCTGGACGCCATGTCGTGTTTGGAGAGCTCCTGATCTGCCTAAACAGTGGAAACCCCCATAAATGACGCCATTTTGGAAACTAGACCCCTCAAGGAACTTATCTAGATGTGTGGTGAGAACTTTTAACCCCCAGGTGTTTCACTAAAGTTTATAACGTACAGCCGTAAAATAAAAAATCTTTTTTTTTTTTACAAAAATGATTTTTTCGTCCCCAATATTTTATTTTCACAAGGGTAACAGAAGAAATTGGAACCCAAAAGTTGTTGTCCAATTTGTCCTGAGTACGCTGATACCCAATAGTGTGGAGAAAACTACTGTATGGGCGCACGTCAGGGCTCGGAAGGGAAGTAGTGACGTTTTGGATTGCAGACTTTGATGGAATGGTCTGGGGGCGTCATGTCACATTTGGAGAGCCCCTGATGCACCTATACAGTGGAAACCCCCCACAAGTGACCCCATTTTGGCAAATAGACCCCACAAGGAACTTATCTAGATGTGTGGTGAGCACTTTGAACCCCGAAGTGCTTCACAGAAGTTTCTAAGGTACAGCCGTAAAAATAAAAAATCTTTTTTTTTTTACAAAAATGATTTTTTTTGCCCCCAATATTTTATTTTCACAAGGGTAACAGGAGAAATTGGACCCCAAAAGTTGTTGTCCAATTTGTCCTGAGTACGCTGATACCCAATATGTGGGAGAAAACTACTGTATGGGCGCACGTCAGGGCTCGGAAGGGAAGTAGTGACGTTTTGGATTGCAGACTTTGATGGAATGGTCTGGGGGCGTCATGTCGCATTTGGAGAGCCCCTGATGCGCCTAAACAGTGGAAACCCCCACAAGTGACCCCATTTTGGCAAATAGACCCCACAAGGAACTTGTCTAGATGTGTGGTGAGCACTTTGAACCCCGAAGTGCTTCACAGAAGTTTATAACGCACAGCCGTAAAAATAAAAAATCCTTTTTTTTTTTGCAAAAATGATTTTTTTGCCCCAATATTTTATTTTTACAAGGGTAACAGGAGAAATTGGACCCCAAAAGATGTTGTCCAATTTGTCCTGAGTACGCTGATATCCAATATGTGGGAGAAAACTACTGTATGGGTACACGTTGGGGCTCGGAAGGGAAGTAGTGACGTTTTGGATTGCAGACTTTGATGGAATGGTCTGGGGGCGTCATGTCGCATTTGGAGAGCCCCTGATGCGCCTAAACAGTGGAAATCCCCAACAAGTGACCCCATTTTGGAAAATAGACCCCACAAGGAACTTATCTAGATGTGTGGTGAGCGCTATGAAGCCCCAAGTGCTTCACAGAAGTTTATAATGTACAGCCATAAAAACAAAAAAATATTTTTTTTTGTACAAAAATGATATTTTCGCCCCCAGTTTTTTATTTTCCCAAGGGTAGCAGAAGAAATAGGACAAATTGCACAATAACTCTTGGGGTCCAGAGTACGCTGATACCCCATATGTGGGGATAAACTACTGTTTGGACGCATGGCAGAGCTGAGAAGTGAAGGAGCACCGTTTGACTTTTTCAACGCAGAATTGGCTGGAATTGAGATCAGACGCCATGTCACATTTGGAGAGCCCCTGATGTGCCTAAACAGCGGAAACCCCCCAATTCTAACTCCAACTCTAACCCCAACACACCCCTAACCCTAGTCCCAACCCTAACCACAAACCTAACCCTAACACACCCCTAATCCCAACCCTAACCCTAATCCTAACTTTAGCGCCAACCCTAACCCTAACTTTAGCCGCAACCCTAACCCTAACCCTAATGGGAAAATGGAAATAAATACTTTTTTTTAATTTTATTATTTTTCCCTTACTAAGGGGGTGATAAAGGGGGGTTTGATTTACTATTTATAGCGGGTTTTTATGATTGGCAGCTGTCACGCTAAAAGACGCTTTTTATTGCAAAAATAGTTTTTGCATCATCACATTTTGAGAGCTATAATTTTTGCATATTTTGGCCCACAGAGTCATGTGAGGTCTTATTTTTTGCGGGACGAGTTGACGTTTTTATTGGTACTATTTTCGAGCACGTGACGTTTTTTGATCGCTTTTTATTTCGATTTTTGGGAGGTTAGAATGAACAAAAATCAGCAATTCATGAATTTCTTTTGGGGGAGGCGTTTATACCGTTCCGCGTGTGGTAAAATTGATAAAGCAGTTTTATTCTTCGGGTCAGTACGATTATGGCGATACCTCATTTATATCATTTTTTCATGTTTTGGCGCTTTTATAGAATAAAAACAATTTTATATAAAAAATAATTATTTTTGCATCGCTTTATTCTGCGAGCTATAACTTTTTTATTTTTTCGCTGATGATGCTTTATGACGGCTCGTTTTTTGCGGGACAAGATGACGTTTTCAGCGGTACCATGTATTTTTATATCGGTCTTTTTGATCGCGTGTTATTCCACTTTTTGTTCGGCGGTATGATGATAAAGCATTGATTTTTTGCTTCGTTTTTTTTTTTTTTTTTAAGGGGTTCACTAAAGGGGTTAACTAGTGGGACAATTTTATAGGGGGGGTCGTTACGGACGCGGCGATACCAAATATGTGTACTTTTATTGTTTTTTTTTTTTATTTACAGGAAGAAGTGAATTTATTGGGGAATATTTTTTTTTTTTTTTATTTATTTTGGATTTTTTTTTTACACATGTTTATTTTTACTTTTTTAACTTTTTTACTTTGTCCCAGGGTGGGACATCACAGTATTTTATCAGATCGCTGGTGTGGCAGTGTGCACAGCACTCTGTCACACCAGCGATCGCACAGGCATAGATGCAGGCTTCTCAGTGCCTGCTCTCGGCAGGCACTGAGGTAGCCGCCTCCCTCCAGGACCCCGGCGCCATCTTGGATCCGGGTCCTGGGAGGGAGGAAGCCCTCAGAACAGCGCGATCACATCGCGCTGCTCTGAGGGTCTCAGGGGGGCGCGCAGGGAGCCCCCACCCTGCGCGATCCTCCCCTGTGCCCCCAGTACACCGCGATCATGTTTGATCGCGGTGTGCTAGGGGTTAATGTGCCGGGAGCGGTCCGTGACCGCTCCTGACACACAGTCATGGGTGTCAGCTGTGATAATCAGCTGACACCCGGCGGCGATTAGCTGCGCTCCCCTCAGGAGCGCAGCTGATCGCCTATGACGTACTATCCCGTCCCCGGTCATACGGGCCCAGGTACCATGGACGGGATAGTACGTCCGATGGCAGTAAGGGGTTAATGCCATTACCTGTGCCCAAGAGGCCATGGACCCATATCTCTATGGATTTTATTTCCGACTTCCCTGTTTCTCCGAGAATGACCGTTATCTGGGTAATTTGTGATAGGTTTTTCAAGATGATACATCTTGTGCCATTACCTAAGTTACCTTACTGCTCCGAATTGGTGCCTTTGTTCCTTCAGCACGTGGTTCGGTTACATGGCATTCCGGAGAACATTGTGTCTGACAGAGGAGTCCAGTTTGTTTCCAGATTTTGGAGGACATTTTGTTCTAAACTTGGTGTTCAATTATCTTTCTCCACTGCTTTTTATCCTCAGACCAATGGACAAACCAAGAGAACAAACCAAACCTTGGAGACTTATTTGAGATGTTTTGTGTCTGCTGATCAAGATGACTGGGTCTCTATTTTGCCTTTGGCTGAGTTTGCTCTTAATAATAGGGCTAGCTCTGTCACCTTGATGTCTCCATTTTTCTGCAATTCTGGGTTTCACCCTCGATTTTCTTCGGGACAGGCGGAGGCTTCTGTCTGTCCGGGTGTTGACTCTGTTGTGGAGTGAATGCAGCAGATTTGGGACCAGGTAGTGGAGAGGTTGGATTCTCGTTTTTCTAGACAGAAACTCCAGTATTTGGTTAAGTGGAGAGGTTATGGTCAGGAGGACAATTCTTGGGTGTTTGCTTCGGTCATCCATGCTAGGAGACTGATCCGTGCCTATCACCGAGCTCATCCTGATCGACCTGGTTGCACAAGTGAGGGTTTGGTGACCCCTCCTCAAGGGGGGGGGTACTGTTATGAATGTGCTAGAGATGGTTTCTGAGCAGATGCTCCCTCTGGTGGTTACAGACAGTACTGAACCTTTCAGCGAGGAATGGCAATCTGGGATCGCTGACTGGTCTGATATAAGGGAGGTTCCCTCCCATGATGGTTGCCGGTGATCAATTGTTCTTGTCACAGTTGTGGTTCCTGGTTCATTTGGAAGTTTGCTGAGTCTTGCCTGCATCTTCTGCTTTCAGATAAGATATTTTCTGCTTTTATTTTTGTGCTTGCTTTTTGCATAGTTCTCTGCACTTTTGTGGAGTTCAGCCAGGTCCCCTTCTGGGGCCTGTGCTCCTCTCAGTTTATCTGTAGCCACTGTTATTTTCTTGTACTTTTCTGTCTACAGTCATGACCAAAAATTTTGAGAATGACACAAATATTAATTTTTACAAAGTCTACTGCTTCACTTTTTTTAATGGCAATTTGCATATACTCCAGAATGTTATAAAGAGTGATCAGCTTAACCCCTTCCCGACCCATGACGCCGACGTCATGAAAACCAGTGCCATCCCGACCCATGACGCCAACGTTGGCGTCATGCTATAAATCATGTTCCTGCGGGCCGGGTGACCGGGGTCACTGAAAGGTCACCCGACCCGCAGGCACAGGACCCTTAGTGCATCACCACAGGGGGGTTGGCTTAACCCCCACGTGGCCACGATCGCTCTGATTGGCTGTTAAAAGTGAAACAGCCAATCAGAGCGATTTGTAATATTTCACCAATGAAACTGGTGAAATATTACAATCCAGCCATGGCCAATGCTGCAATAGCATCTGCCATGGCTGGACACCAAGATCTGACCCCCCCACACCAAGTCACGGCGGTGATCAGCCTCCGCCATCAAAAGATGGCAGCGATCGGTCACCGCCGTCACTATCTGCTCCCCTGCTCCTGCGATCCGCTGCCCCCACCTACCGATCCCCCCCCTCACCTTCCGACCCCTCTACTCACCTCTCCCAGTCCACCGATGTCCCTGGATCCGTCCCGGCGGCTGCCCGGGATTCTTCATGGGCGCCGCCATGTTGGAAAATGGCGGGCGCATGCGCAGTGCGCCCGCCGGCGCATGCGTAGTGCGCCCTCCATTGTACAAAAATTTATTTTGATTACTGTGATAAACTGTCACAGTGATCAAAATAAAAAAAAAAGTAAATGAACCCCCCCTGTCATAGGTAGGGACAAATAATAAAATAAAGAATTTTTTTTTTTTCCTAGCGGATTTTGCTGCTGATCCGCGGCGGATTTTGCTGCGGATCCCCGGCGGATTTTGCTGCGGTCCCCGGCGGATTTTGCTGGGGATCCGCGGCAGATTTTGCTGCTGATCCACGGCGGATTTTGCTGCTGATCCGCGGCGGATTTTGCTGCTGATCCGCGGCGGATTTTGCTGCTGATCCGCGGCGGATTTTGCTGCGATCCGCGGCGGATTTTGCTGCGGATCCGCAACCATGTACAGTACAATGCAAATAAATGGTTAAAAAAAAGCTGTGCACATGCGGATTTGCTGCGGTTTTAAATCCGTAGCATGTCAATTCTTTGTGCGGATTCCACAGAGGTTTTACACCTATTCCATTATAGGTGTAAAACCGCAGGGAAAAACCGCAGCAAATCCGCGCTAAATTCGCAGGTAAAACGCAGGTAATTTTACCTGCAGATTTAAGAAAAATCCGCAAGTGAATCCGCAACGTGTGCACGGGGCCTCAGGGTTAGGGTTAGGCTGGGTTCATATTGCATTATGGCAGTCCGTTAGATGGACTGCGTTTCACCGCAGTATAACGCGGTGTAACGCAGTCCGTTAGCGCTGCCATTCACCCCATTTGTGTGCCGTCATTCAGTGACGGAGCCTCGGACACGGGCTGCAGCGTCTGGGCTCCGTCACCGCTAGCACAGATGAATCATCTGCTGATTCATCTGTGCTAGCGGGTATAGCATAACGCGATCGCGTTATGCTATACCGTTACCAACCGGTCAACGCTACGTGTTGAACGGGCTGGTAAAACGCAATATGAACCCAGCCTTAGGGTTAGAACTAGGGTTAGGGTTAGCATTAGGGTTAAGGTTAGAATTAGGGTTAGGGTTGGAATTTGGGTTAGGGTTGGAATTAGGGTTAGGGTTGGAATTAGGGTTAGGCTTGTGGTTAGGTTTATGGTTAGAGTTGGGATTAGGGTTAGGGTGTGTTGGGGTTAGGGTTTGTATTAGGGTTAGGTGTGTGTAGGGGTTAGGGTTGGGGTTAGGGGTGTGTTGGGCTTAGGGTTGGAGTTAGAATTGAGGGGTTTCCACTATTTAGGCACATCAGGGGGTCTCCATACGCGACATGGCGCCACCATTGATTCCTGCAAATTTTGCGTTCAAAAAGTCAAACAGTGCTCCCTTTATTCCAAGCCCCGACGTATGCCCAAACAGTGGTTTATCCCCACATATGGGGTATCAGCGTACTCGGGAAAAATTGCACAACAACTTTGGGGGTTCTAATTTCTCCTGTTAACATTGGGAAAAAAAATTGGGGACTAAAAAATTATTTTTGTGGAAAAAAAATGATTTTATATTTTCACGGCTCTGCGTTATAAACTTCTGTGAAGGACTTGGAGATTCAAAGTGCTTATCACACATCTATAGGAGTTCCTTGGGGGATCTAGTTTCCGAAATGGGGTCACTTGTGGGAGTTTCTACTGTTTAGGCACATCAGGGACTCTGCAAACGTAACATGACGCCCGAAGACCATTCCATCAAGTGGGCATTTCAAAACGTCAATACTTCCCATCCGAGCCCCGACGTCTGCCCATACAGTAGTTTTCTCCCACATATGGGATATCAGCATACTCAGGACAAATTGGACAACAACTTTTGGGGTCTAATTTCTCATGTTACCCTTGGGAAAATAAAAAAATTGGGGACTAAAAGATCTTAAATGTGGAAAAAATATGATTTTTTCATTTTCATGCCCGGGCGTTATAAACTTCTGTGTAGCCCTTGGGGGTTCAAAGTGCTCACCACACATCTAGATAACTTCTTTGCGGGGTCTAGTTTCCAAAATGGGGTCACTTGTGGGGAGTTTCTACTGTTTAGGCACATCAGGGGCTCTGCAAACGTAACAAGATGCCCGCAGACCATTCCATCAAGTCGGCATTTCAAAGCGTCACTACATCCCTTCCGAGCCCTGACGTGTGCCCAAACAGTGGTTCCCTCCCACATATGGGGTACTAGCGTACTCAGGACAAACTGGACAACAGCTTTTGGGGTCCAATTATTCCTGTAACCATTGTGAAAATAAAAAGTAGTGGCTAAAAACTCATTTTCTGAGAAAAAAAATGATTTTTTATTTTCACGGCTCTGCGTTATAAACTTCTGTGAAGCACCTGGGGGTTCAAAGTGCTCACTATGCATCTAGATAAGTTCCTTAGGGCGTCTAGTTTCCAAAATGGGTCACTTGTGGGGAGCTCCAATGTTTAGGCACACAGGAACTCTCCAAATGCGACATGGCAACCGCTAAATATTCCAGCATATTTTCCATTCAAAAAGTCAAATGGCGCTCCTTCCCTTCTGAGCCCTGCCGTGCGCCCAAACAGTGGTTTATGACCACATATGAGGTATCTGTGTACTCAGGAGAAATTGCCCAACAAATTTTAGGATCCAATTTATACTGTTGCCCATGTGAAAATGAAAAAAACTGAGGCTAAAAGAAAATTTTTGTGAAAAAAAAGTACTTTCTTTTTTTTACGGATCAATTTGTGAAGCACCTGGGGGTTCAAAGTGATCACTATGCATCTAGATAACTTCTTTGCGAGGTCTAGTTTCCAAAATGGGGTCACTTGTGGGGAGTTTCTACTGTTTAGGCACATCAGGGGCTCTGCAAACGTAACAAGATGCCCGCAGAAAATTCCATCAAGTCGGCATTTCAAAGCGTCACTACATCCCTTCCGAGCCCTGACGTGTGCCCAAACAGTGGTTCCCCCCCACATATGGGGTACTAGCGTACTCAGGACAAACTGGACAACAACTTTTGGGTCCAATTTCTCCTGTAACCATTGTGAAAATAAAAAATAGTGGGCTAAAAACTCATTTTCTGAGAAAAAAAAATGATTTTTTATTTTCACGGCTCTGCGTTATAAAATTCTGTGAAGCACCTGGGGGTTCAAAGTGCTCACTATGCATCTAGATAAGTTCCTTAGGGCGTCTAGTTTCCAAAATGGGGTCACTTGTGGGGGAGCTCCAATGTTTAGGCACACAGGAACTCTCCAAATGCGACATGGCAACCGCTAAATATTCCAGCATATTTTCCATTCAAAAAGTCAAATGGCGCTCCTTCCCTTCTGAGCCCTGCCGTGCGCCCAAACAGTGGTTTATGACCACATATGAGGTATCTGTGTACTCAGTAGAAATTGCCCAACAAATTTTAGGATCCAATTTATACTGTTGCCCATGTGAAAATTAAAAAAACTGAGGCTAATGGAAAATTTTTGTGAAAAAAAAGTACTTTCTTTTTTTTTACAGATCAATTTGTGAAGCACCTGGGGGTTCAAAGTGATCACTATGCATCTAGATAAGTTACTTAGGGGGTCTAGTTTCCAAAATGGGGTCACTTGTGGGGGAGCTCCAATGTTTAGGCACACAGGAACTCTCCAAATGTGACATGGCAACCGCTAAATATTCCAGCATATTTTCCATTCAAAAAGTCAAATGGCGCTCCTTCCCTTCTGAGCCCTGCCGTGCGCCCAAACAGTGGTTTATGACCACATATGAGGCATCTGTGTACTCAGGAGAAATTGCCCAACAAATTTTAGGATCCAATTTATACTGTTGCCCATGTGAAAATGAAAAAAACTAAGGCTAAAAGAAATTTTTTGTGAAAAAAAAGTACTTTCTTTTTTTTACGGATCAATTTGTGAAGCACCTGGGGGTTCAAAGTGATCACTATGCATCTAGATAAGTTCCTTAGGGGGTCTAGTTTCCAAAATGGGGTCACTTGTGGGGGACCTCCAATGTTTAGGCACACAAGAACTCTCCAAATGCGACATGGCAACCGCTAAATATTCCAGCATATTTTCCATTCAAAAAGTCAAATGGCGCTCCTTCCCTTCTGAGCCCTGCTGTGCGCCCAAACAGTGGTTTATGACCACATATGAGGTATCTGTGTACTCAGGAGAAATTGCCCAACAAATTTTAGGATCCAATTTATACTGTTGCCCATGTGAAAATGAAAAAAACTGAGGCTAAAAGAAAATTTTTGTGAAAAAAAAGTACTTTCTTTTTTTTACGGATCAATTTGTGAAGCACCTGGGGTTCAAAGTGCTCACTATGCATCTAGATAAGTTCCTTAGGGGTCTAGTTTCCAAAATGGGGTCACCTGTGGGGGAGCTCCAATGTTTAGGCACACAGGGACTCTCCAAATGCGACATGGCAACCGCTAAATATTCCAGCATATTTTCCATTCAAAAAGTCAAATGGCGCTCCTTCCCTTCTGAGCCCTGCCGTGCGCCCAAACAGTGGTTTATGACCACATATGAGGTATCTGTGTACTCAGGAGAAATTGCCCAACAAGTTTTAGGATCCAATTTATACTGTTGCCCATGTGAAAATGAAAAAACTGAGGCTAAAAGAAAATTTTTGTGAAAAAAAATACTTTCTTTTTTTTACAGATCAATTTGTGAAGCACCTGGGGGTTCAAAGTGATCACTATGCATCTAGATAAGTTCCTTAGGGGTCTAGTTTCCAAAATGTGGTCACTTGTGGGGGAGCTCCAATGTTTAGGCACACAGGGACTCTCCAAATGTGACATGGCAACCGCTAAATATTCCAGCATATTTTCCATTCAAAAAGTCAAATGGCGCTCCTTCCCTTCTGAGCCCTGCCGTGCGCCCATACAGTGGTTTAGGACCACATATGAGGTATCTGTGTACTCAGGAGAAATTGCCCAACAAATTTTAGGATCCATTTTATCCTGTTGCCCATGTAAAAATGAAAAAATTGATGCTAAAAGAAAATTTTTGTTGGAAAAATTAAAATGTCCATTTTTTCCTTCCACGTTGCTTTAGTTCCTGTGAAGCACCTGAAGGGTTAATAATCTTCTTGAATGTAGTTTTGAGTAGCTTGAGGGGTGCAGTTTTTATAAAGGTGTCACTTTTGGGTATTTTCTGCCATATAGACCCTTCAAAGTGACTTCAAATGTGAGGTGGTCCCTAAAAAAAAATGGTTTTGTAAATTTTGCTGTAAAAATGAGAAATCGCTGGTCAACTTTTAACCCTTATAACTTCCTAACAAAAAATAATGTTGTTCCCAAAATTGTGCTGATGTAAATTAGACATGTGGGAAATGTTATTTATTAACTATTTTGTGCCACATAACTCTCTGGTTTAACAGAATAAAAATTAAAAATTTGAAAATTACAAAATTTTCGCCAAATTTCCATTTTTTTCACAAATAAAGGCAAAAATTATCGACCTAAATTTACCACTAACATGAAGCCCAATATGTCACGAAAAAACAATCTCAGAATTGCTAGGATTCGTTGAAGCGTTCCTGAGTTATTACCTCATAAAGGGACACTGGTCAGAATTGCAAAAAATGGCAAGGTCTTTAAGGTCAAAATAGGCTGGGTCATGAAGGGGTTAACAGCAATTACTTGCAAAGTCAATATTTGGCTAGAAAATGAACTTTATCCCCCAAAACACATTTCAACATCATTGCAGCCCTGCCTTAAAAGGACCAGCTAACCTCTTTTCAGTGATTGCTCCATTAACACAGGTGTGGGTGTTGATGAGGACATGACTGGAGATCAATCTGTCATGATTAAGTAAGAATGACACCACTGGACACTTTAAAAGGAGGCTGGTGCTTGGCATCATTGTTTCTCTTCTGTTAACCATGGTTATCTCTAAAGAAACACGTGCAGTCATCATTGCAATGCACAAAAATGGCCTAACAGGGAAGAGTATCGCAGCTAGAAAGATTGCAACTCAGTCAACAATCTATCGCATCATCAAGAACTTCAAGGAGAGAGGTTCCATTGTTGCCAAAAAGGCTCCAGGGCGCCCAAGAAAGACCAGCAAGCGCCAGGACCGTCTCTTAAAAGTGTTTCATCTGCGGAATCAGGCTACCAACAGTGCAGAGCTTGCTCAGGAATGGCAGCAGGCAGGTGTGAGAGCATCTGCACGCACTGTGAGGCGGAGACTCTTGGAGCAAGGCCTGGTCTCAAGGAGGGCAGCAAAGAAGCCACTTCTCTCCACAAAAAACATCATGGACAGACTGATATTCTGCAAAAGGTACAGGCAGTGGACTGCTGATGACTGGGGTAAAGTTATTTTCTCTGATGAATCCCCTTTTCGATTGTTTGGGACATCAGGAAAACGCCTCATTCGGAGAAGACAAGGTGAGCGCTACCACCAGTCTTGTCTCATGCCAACTGTTAAGCATCCTGAAACCATTCATGTGTGGGGTTGCTTCTCAGCCAAGGGAATCGGCTCTCTCACAGTCTTGCCTAAAAACACAGCCATGAATAAAGAATGGTACCAGAATGTCCTCCAAGAGCAACTTCTCCCAACCCTCCAAGAGCAGTTTGGCGATCAACAATGATTTTCCAGCATGATGGAGCACCTTGCCATAAAGCAAAGGTGATAACTAAATGGCTCAGGGAACAAAACATAGAGATTTTGGGTCCATGGCCTGGAAACTCCCCAGATCTTAATCCCATTGAGAACTTGTGGTCAATCATCAAGAGACGGGTGGACAAGCAAAAACCTAAAAATTCTGACAAAATGAAAGCATTGATTGTGCAAGAATGGACTGCTATCAGTCAGGATTTGGTCCAGAAGTTGATTGAGAGCATGCCAGGGAGAATTGCAGAGGTCCTGAAGAAGAAGGGTCAACACTGCAAATATTGACTTGCTGCATTAACTCATTCTAAGGCCTGGGTCTCACATAGCGATACACCAGCGATCCCGACAACGATATGCACTTGTCAGGATCGCTTGTGTATCGCTACTGAGCTGCCAAACAGGCAGCTCAGGGCAGCGATCAGCACAGCGACGCTGCGGGTAACATCGCTTAGTTACCCGCAGTGTACGTTGGATACCAGCGCCCTGATGCAGGGAGCTGGTAACCAAGGTACACAGCGGGTTTCCAGGCACCGCGCAGCGCCTGGAAATCCGACGTGTACCTTGGTTACCAGCTCCCTGCATCAGGGCGCTGGTATACAAGGTACACAGCGGGTTTCTAGGCACAGCCCCGCGCCTGGAAACCCGCTGTGTACCTTGGTTACCAGCGGATCGCTGGTCTCCCGCCTTTCACACGCAGCGATGCGTGCCTGTCAGCGGGAGACCAGCGATCAAAAAAATGTCCAGGACATTCAGAGACGATCAGCGATACCCAGCAGGGGGGCTGATCGTCGCTGAATGTCACACACAGCGATATCGCTGGGGAGATCGCTGCTGCGTCACAAAACTAGTGACTCAGCAGCGATCTCGCTAGCGAGATCGCTGTGTTAGACGGGGGCTTTACTGTCAATATAAGCTTTTGTTACTCATATGTTTGCAATTATTATATTTCTGTCTGTGATAAAAACATCTGTCAAACACACATAAAAACCAGAGGGCAGCAGATCATGTGAAAATATAATATTTGTGTCATTCTCAAAACTTTTGGCCATGACTGTAGACAGATTGGGCCCCAGCGTTTGCTCATTCTATTTTCTGTCTGTGTCCGTGCTTCTTCTTGTCTAACCGCCATTACATGTTTGGGGGCTTCCTATTTTCTTTGGGGATCTTCTCCGGGGCAGATAGCTTTACTCTTTCTGCCTTTAGGTGTAGTTATCTCTCAGGCTGTGACGAGGCGTCTAGGATCAACGTAGGAACGATCCACGGCTACCTCTAGTTGTGTGGTTAGTTCACGTTACTGCAATCCAATAGGTTCCAGCCTCTCTGGTGTATTGCCGTTTTTGTTTTTTCTCCTCAGCTACCTAAAACATAACAGGAGGGGCAGCATTGTGTGTGGGATACATCATACTGCTGGGGAGGGGCAGACTGAGCATTGTGTGCGGGGGGCATCATACTGCTGGGGAGGAACAGCCTGAGCATTGTGTGTGGGGGACATCATACTGCTGGGGAGAAGCAGCCTGAGCATTGTGTGTGGGGGATATCATACTGCTGGGGAGGGGCAGCCTGAGCATTGTGTGTGGGGGACATCATACTGCTGGGGAGGAGCAGCCTGAGCGTTGTGTGTGGGGGACATCATACTAGCTGGGGAGGGGCAGCCTGAGCATTGTGTGTGGGGGGCAACAAACTGATGGGGAGGGGCAGCTGGAGCATTGTGTGTGGGGGGCATCACACTGCTGGGGAGGGGCAGCCTGAGCATTTGTGTGGGGGGCATCACACTGCTGGGGAGGGGCAGCATTGTGTATGGGGGACATCATACTGCAGGGGAGGGGCAGACTGAGCATTGTGTGTGGGGGGCATCATACTGCTGGGGAGGGGCAGCCTGAGCATTGTGTGTGGGGGGCATCACACTGCTGGGGGGGGGCAGCCTGAGCATTGTGTGTGGGGGGCATCACACTGCTGGGGAGGGGCAGCCTGAGCATTGTGTGTGGGGGGCATCACACTGCTGGGGAGGGGCAGCCTTAGCATTGTGTGTGGGGGGCATCACACTGCTGAGGAGGGGCAGCCTGAGCATTGTGTGTGGGGGGCATCACACTGCTGGGGAGGGGCAGCCTGAGCAGTGTGTGGGGGACATCATACTGCTGGGGAGGGGCAGCCTGAGCACTGGGTGTGGGGGACATCATACTGCTGGGGAGGGGCAGCCTGAGCATTGTGTGTGGGGGGCATCATACTGCTGGGGAGGGGCAGCCTGAGCATTGCGTGTGGGGGACATCATACTGCTGGGGAGGGGCAGCCTGAGCATCATACTGCTGGGGAGGGGCAGCCTGAGCATTGTGTGTGGGGGCATCATACAGCTGGGGAGGGGCAGACTGAGCATTGTGTGTGGGGGGCATCACACTGCTGGGGAGGGGCAGCCTGAGCATTGTGTGTGGGGGGCATCACACTGCTGGGGAGGGGCAGCATTGTGTATGGGGGACATCATACTGCTGGGGAGGGGCAGCCTGAGCATTCTGTGTGGGGGGCATCACACTGATGGGGAGGGGCAGCCTGAGCATTGTGTGTGGGGGCATCACACTGCTGGGGAGGGGCAGCCTGAGCATGGTGTGGTGGGCATCACACTGCTGGGGAGGGGCAGCCTGAGCATTGTGTGTGGGGGGCATCATACTGCTGGGGAGGGGCAGACTGAGCATTGTGTGGGGGGGGAACATACTGCTGGGGAGGGGCAGCCTGAGCATCGTGTGTGTGGGGCATCACACTGCTGCGGAGGGGCAGCCTGAGCATTGTGTGTGGGGGGCATCATACTGCTGGGGAGGGGCAGCCTGAGCATTGTGTGTGGGGGCATCAAACTGCTGGGGAGGAGCAGCCTGAGCATTGTGTGTGGGGGCATCATACTGCTGGGGAGGGGCAGCCTGAGCATTGTGTGTGGGGGGGCATCATACTGCTGGGGAGGGGCAGCCTGAGCATCATACTGCTGGGGAGGGGCAGCCTGAGCATTGTGTGTGGGGGCATCATACAGCTGGGGAGGGGCAGACTGAGCATTGTGTGTGGGGGGCATCACACTGCTGGGGAGGGGCAGCCTGAGCATTGTGTGTGGGGGGCATCATACTGCTGGGGAGGGGCAGCCTGAGCATTGTGTGTGGGGGCATCATACTGCTGGGGAGGGGCAGCCTGAGCATTGTGTGGGGGGCATCATACTGCTGGGGAGGGGCAGACTGAGCATTGTGTGTGTGGGCATCATACTGCTGGGGAGGAGCAGCCTGAGCATTGTGTGTGGGGGCCTGGGGGTATCATACTGCTGGGGAGGAGCAGACTGAGCATTGTGTGTGTGGGGCATCATACTGCTGGGGAGGAGCAGCCTGAGCATTGTGTGTGGGGGGCATCATACTGCTGGGGAGGGGCT
Source organism: Oophaga sylvatica (assembly GCA_033576555.1). Lineage (NCBI taxonomy): Eukaryota > Metazoa > Chordata > Amphibia > Anura > Dendrobatidae > Oophaga > Oophaga sylvatica. The sequence continues at coordinate 49,867 of JARQOD010005020.1, forward strand.
GCCTCAGCATTGTGTGTGTGGGGGCATCACAATGCTGGGGAGGGGCAGCCTGAGCATTGTGTGTGGGGGGCATCACACTGCTGGGGAGGGGCAGCCTGAGCATTGTGTGTGGGGGACATCACACTGCTGGGGATAGGGCAGCATTGTGTATGGGGGACATCATACTGCTGGGGAGGGGCAGACTGAGCATTGTGTGTGGGGGGCATCATACTGCTGGGGAGGGGCAGCCTGAGCATTGTGTGTGGGGGGCATCACACTGCTGGGGAGGGGCAGCCTGAGCATTGTGTGTGGGGGCATCACACTGCTGGGGAGGGGCAGCCTGAGCATTGTGTGGGGGGCATCACACTGCTGGGGAGGGGCAGCCTGAGCATTGTGTGTGGGGGCATCACACTGCTGGGAGGGACAGCCTGAGCATTGTGTGTGGGGGGCATCATACCGCTGGGGAGGGGCAGACTGAGCATTCTGTGGGGGCATGATACTGCTTGTGAGGGGCAGCCTTAGCATCGTGTGTGGGGGCATCATACTGCTGGGGAGGGGCAGCCTGAGCATTGTGTGTGGGGGGCATCATACTGCTGGGGAGGGGCAGCCTGAGCATTGTGTGTGAGGGCATCATACTGCTGGGGAGGAGCAGCCTGAGTATTGTGTGTGGGGGGCATCAACTGCTGGGGAGGGGCAGCCTGAGCATATGTGTGTGGGGGGCATCACACTGCTGGGGAGGGGCAGCCTGAGCATTGTGTGTGGGGGGCATCAACTGCTGGGAGGGGCAGCCTGAGCAATTGTGTGTGGGGGGCATCATACTGCTGGGAGGGGCAGCCTGAGCATTGTGTGTGGGGGCATCACACTGCTGGGGAGGGG
>JARQOD010005021.1:0-50719 GCA_033576555.1 Oophaga sylvatica
CCTCCCTCACAACCCTGCTGCAGCGTCATCCCCCCCTCCCTACACAGACCTGCTGTGCAGCTCCCCCCCCTCCAGCCAGCCTGCGCTCCTCCCCTCTCCCATTCACCCTCTGCTAGCTAATCCCCTCTCCCACCACCTCTTACGAGCGTTCACACCCCTCCCTTCCACCACCTGCTGCAGCGCATCCCCCTCCTCTCCTCACAGACCTGCTGCAGGATCCCCCTCCTCTCCCTATCACAGACCCTGTCGTATCCCCCCTCCCTCTCACAGACCTGTGCTGCAGCGTCATCCCCTCCTCCTCTCCACCTGCCTGTCATCCCCTCATCCTCCCTCTCCCTTCAACCCTTGCTGCACACCCCTCCCTACACTCCTTCCACCCCCTTCCTCAAGACCCTGCCTCTCATCCCCTCCTTCCCTGCACACCTGCTGCACTCCCCTCTCCTCTCCCTATCCAGACCTGCTGCTGCAGCGTCATCCCCCCCCTCACATCAAGTTGCAGCTCCCTCCCCCTCCCTATACAACCTGGCAGCGTCATCCCCCTCCTTCTCCTAAGACCTGCTGCGCGTCATCCCCTCCTCTCCTTCACAGACCGTGCTGCAGGTCATCCCTTCCTCTCCTACAACAGCCTGCTGCAGCTCTCCCCCCTCCTCTCCAACCGCTGCTGCAGCGTTCATCCCTCCCCTTCACCTTTGCTGCGCGTACCCTCTCTCTATCACCCCTCTGCTCACCTCCTCTCATCACCCCCTCCTCTCCCCCCCTCCTGTACGACGCTCACCTCCCCCCTTCCTCCGCGCTCATCCCTCCTATCCACCTGCTCTCGCTTCCCTCCTCCTTACAACTGCTGCAGCGTCTCCCCTCCTCCCTTACAGCCTGCTGCATCATCCCCTCTCCCTATCGACACTGCTGCGCTCACCCCCCCTCACAGCCATCACCTCCCTCCCATCACAGACCTTCGCGTCACCCCTCCCCTTCCTCACCCTCCATCACCCTCCTTCTGCAGCCAGCCCCTCCCCTCTCCCAACAGCCGATGCTGCAGCGTCATCCCCCTCCTCCCCTTTACAGACCCTCTGCCGCCATGCTCACCCCCTCCTCTCCTTCACAGACCCTGCTGCTGCAGCTCATCCCCCCCTCTCCTACACAGACCCTCTGCAGCGTCACATCCCCCTCCTCTCCCTACACGACCCTGCTGCAGTCGTCATCCCCCTCCTCTCCCTTCTACAGACCTGCATGCTGCAGCGTCTCCCCTTCTCTTCCATCACAGACCCTGCCGCGTCATCCCCCTCCCTTCCCCTATCACGACCCTGCTGCAGCTCATCCCTCCTCTCCCTTCACAGACCATGCTGCTGCAGCTCATCCCCCTCTCCCTATCACAGACCTGCTCGCAGTCATCCCCCTCCTCTCCCTATTACAGACCCTGTGCTGCAGCCATCCCCTCCTCTCCCTTCCAGACCATGCCTGCAGCGTCATCCCCCTCTCCCTACACAGACCAGCTGCGCAGGTCATCCCCTCCTCTCCCTATCACAGACCCTGTGCTGCGCATCATCCCCTCCTCTCCCTTCACAGACCTGTGCTGCAGGTCATCCCCTCCTTCCTATACGACATGTGCTGCGCGTCATCCCCTCCTCCCTTACAGACTCAGTCTCACTCTTCCCCCTTCCTACGACCTGCCTCCTCATCCCCCTCTCTTCCCTCATCGCACCTGCTGTCAGCTCATCCCCTCTCTCCCTTCAGCCCTGCTGCGCTATCCCCTCCTCCTTCACAGCCTGCTGCTGCAGCTATCCCCTCTCCCTTCACAGACCTGCTGCGCAGCGTCATCCCCCTCCTGCTGCGTCTCCCCTCCTTCACAGACCTGCTGCGGTCATCCCCCTCCTCTCCTATCACAGACCCTGCTGCAGCGTCATCCCCTCCCTTCACAGACCCTGCTGCTGCAGCGTATCCCCCTCCTCTCCTAGACACAGACCCCTCTCCCTACAGACCTGTGCTAGCTCATCCCCCTCCTCTCCCTATCACAGACCCGCTGCTGCAGCGTCATCCCCTCCTCTCCTATTACAGACCATGTTGCTGCAGCGTCATCCCCTCCTCTCCCTATTACAGACCATGTTGCTGCAGCTCATCCCCCCCTCTCCCTATACAGACCGCTGCTGCAGCTCATCCCCTCCTCTCCATCACAGACCTGCTGCTGCAGCGTCATCCCCTCCTCTCCCTTCACAGACCTGCTGCTGCAGCGTCATCCCCCTCCTCTCCTACACAGACCCTGCTGCAGCGTCATCCCCTCCTCTCCTATACAGACCTTGCTGCAGCGTCATCCCTCCTCTCCCTTACAGACCATGTGCTGCAGCGTCATCCCTCTCCTCTACCTATCCACAGACCCTGCTGCTGCAGCGTCATCCCCTCCTTCCCTATCACAGACCCTGCTGCTGAGTCATCCTCCTCTCCCTTCACCTGTCGCAGCATCCATAGCCTGCTGCAGCTATCCCCTCCTCTCCCATCACAGACCCTGCTGCAGCGTCATCCCCTCCTCTCCCTATACAGACCTGTGCTGCAGCGTCATCCCCTCCTCTCCCTGTCACAGACCATGCTGCTGCAGCGTCATCCCCCTCCTCTCCTACACAGACCTGCGCAGCGTCATCCCCCTCCTCTCCCTATCACAGACCCTGCTGCTGCAGCATCATCCCCTCCTCTCCTGTCACACATGCTGTGCAGCTCATCCCTCCTCTCCTATACAGACCATGTTGCTGCAGCGTCATCCCCTCTCTCCCTTCACAGACCTCGCTGCAGGTCATCCCCCTCTCCCTATCACAGACCTGCTGCAGCGTCATCCCCCTCCTCTCTATCACAGACCCTGCTGCTGCAGCTCATCCCCTCTTCCCTGTCACAGACCTCGCAGGCTCATCCCCTCCTCTCCTATCACAGACCCTGCTGCTGAGCTCATCCCTTCTCTCCCTTCACAGACCTGTGCTGCAGCTCATCCCCCTTCCCTATCACAGACCTGCTGCAGCTCATCCCCCTCCTCTCCCTATCACAGACCCTGCTGCTGCAGCTCATCCCCTCCTCTCCCTTCACAGACCTGCTGCAGGTCACCCCTCCTCTCCCTATCACAGACCCTGCTGCTGCAGTCATCCCCCTCCTCTCCTATCACAGACCCTGCTGCAGCGATCATCCCCCTCTCATCTCTCCTATCACAGACCCTGCTGCTGCAGCATCATCCCCTCCTCTCCCTGTCACAGACCATGCTGCTGCAGCGTCATCCCCCTCCTCTCCCTATCACAGACCCTGCTGCTGAGCGTCATCACCCTCCTCTCCCTATTACAGACCATGTTGCTGCAGCGTCATCCCCCTTCCTCTCCCTATCACAGACCCTGCTGCTGCAGCGTCATCCCCCTCCTCTCCCTATTACAGACCATGTTGCTGCAGCGTCATCCCCCTCCTCTCCCTATTACAGACCATGTTGCTGCAGCGTCATCCCCCTCCTCTCCCTATCACAGACCCTGCTGCTGCAGCGTCATCCCCTCCTCTCCCTATACAGACCATGTTGCTGCAGCGTCATCCCCTCCTCTCCCTATACAGACCATGTTGCTGCAGCGTCATCCCCCTCTCTCCCTATCACAGACCCTGCTGCTGCATGCGTCATCCCCCTCCTCTCCCTGTCACAGACCCTGCTGCTGCAGCGTCATCCCCCTCCTCCCCTACACAGACCCTGCTGCTGCAGCGTCATCCCCCTCCTCTCCCTATACAGACCCTTGCTGGCAGCGTCATCCCCCTCCTCTCCTATTACAGACCATGTTGCTGCAGCGTCATCCCCCTCCTCTCCCTATTACAGACCATGTTGCTGCAGCGTCATCCCCCCTCTCCCGTCACAGACCCTGCTGCTGCAGCATCATTCCCCTCCTCTCCCGTCACAGACCCTGCTGCTGCAGCGTCATCCCCTCCTCTCCCTATCACAGACCCTGCTGCTGCAGCGTCATACCCCTCCTCTCCCTATTACAGACCATGTTGCTGCAGCGTCATCCCCCTCTTCTCCCTTATGACAGACCCTGCTGCAGCGTCACCCCCCTCCTCTCCCTATCACAGACCCTGCTGCTGCAGCGTCATCCCCCTCCTCTCCCTGTCACAGACCATGCTGCTGCAGCGTCATCCCCCTCCTCTCCCTATCACAGACACTGCTGCAGCGTCATCCCCCTCCTCTCCCTATCACAGACCCTGCTGCAGCAGCATCATCCCCCTCCTCTCCCTGTCACAGACCATGCTGCTGCAGCGTCATCCCCCTCCTCTCCCTATCACAGACCCTGCTGCAGTGTCATCCCCCTCTTCTCCCTATCACAGACCCTGCTGCTGCAGCATCATCACCGTCCTCTCCCTGTCACAGACCATGCTGCTGCAGCGTCATCCCCCTCCTCTCCCTATCACAGACCGTGCTGCTGGAGCGTCATCACCCTCCTCTCCCTATTACAGACCATGTTGCTGCAGCGTCATCCCCCTCCTCTCCCTATCACAGACCCTGCTGCTGCAGCATCATCCCCCTCCTCTTCCTATTACAGACCATGTTGCTGCAGCGTCATCCCCCTCCTCTCCCTATTACAGACCTTGTTGCTGCAGCGTCATCCCCTCCTCTCCCTATCACAGACCCTGCTGCTGCAGCGTCTTCCCCTCTTCTCCCTATTACAGACCATGTTGCTGCAGCGTCACCCCTCTCCTCTCCCTATTACAGACCATGTTGCTGCAGCGTCATCCCCCTTCTCTCCCTATCACAGACCCTGCTGCAGCGTCATCCCCCTCTCCGTCACAGACCCTGCTGCAGCGTCATCCCCCTCCTCTCCCTGCCACAGACCCTGCTGCTGCAGCGTCATCCTCCTCCTCTCCCTATCACAGACCCTGCTGCTGCAGCGTCATCCCCCTCCTCTCCCTATTACAGACCATGTTGCTGCAGCGTCATCCCCCTCCTCTCCCTATTACAGACCATGTTGCTGCAGCGTCATCCCCTCCTCTCCCTATTACAAACCTTGTTACTGCAGCGTCATCCCCTCCTCTCCCTATCACAGACCCTGCTGCTGCACCGTTATCCCCTCCTCTCCCTATTACAGACCATGTTGCTGCAGCGTCATCCCCCTCCTCTCCCTATCACAGACCCTGCTGCAGCGTCATCCCCCTCCTCTCCCTGCCACAGACCCTGCTGCTGCAGCGTCATCCTCCTCCTCTCCCTATCACAGACCCTGCTGCTGCAGCGTCATCCCCTCCTCTCCCTATTACAGACCATGTTGCTGCAGCGTCATCCCCTCCTCTCCCTATTACAGACCATGTTGCTGCAGCGTCATCCCCCTCCTCTCCCTATTACAACCTTGTTACTGCAGCGTCATCCCCCTCCTCTCCCTATCACAGACCCTGCTGCTGCACCGTTATCCCCTCCTCTCCCTATTACAGACCATGTTGCTGCAGCGTCATCCCCTCCTCTCCCTATCACAGACCCTGCTGCTGCAGCATCATTCCCCTCCTCTCCTATCACAGACCATGCTGCTGCAGCGTCATCCCTCTCCTCTCCCTATCACAGACCCTGCTGCTGCAGCGTCATCCCCTCCTCTCCCTATTACAGACCCTGCTGCTGCAGCGTCATCCCCCCTCTCCCTGTCACAGACCATGCTGCTGCAGCGTCATCCCTCTCCTCTCCCTATCACAGACCCTGCTGCTGCAGCGTCATCCCCCTCCTCTCCCTATCACAGACCCTGCTGCAGCGTCATCCCCTCCTCTCCCTATCACAGACCATGCTGCTGCAGCGTCACCCCCTCCTCTCCCTATCACAGACCATGCTGCTGCAGCGTCATCCCCCTCCTCTCCCTATCACAGATCCTGCTGCTGCAGCGTCATCCCCCTCCTCTCCCTATCACAGACCCTGCTGCTGCAGTGTCATCACTCTCCTCTCCCTATCACAGACCATTTTGCTGCAGCGTCATCCCTCTCCTCTCCCTATCACAGATCCTGCTGCTGCAGCGTCATCCCCCTCCTCTCCCTATCACAGACCATTTTGCAGACCTTCAAGATGTTTTTTCCCATGTCTTGTCACATTCCCACTATGGCCTCCATTGGCTGATAATGGAGAGTAATATATTCTATTCACCCATCAGCCTGAAATAAGTGAGACAAGCTTTCTGCATAATATGGGGAGGCTGTGTGAGTGCTGTCCCTTTAATTGTAATGACTCCTATCAATCTCACATTGACCAGCGATTGTACAATCATCCGGAGCTTGGGAAGGTCACGAGTCGTCACAGGGAGGATTCCGCGCAGATTTACAGATGGACGGAAGGAGGTGAGATGTGATGATGTCGGCGTGTTATTTAGAGTATTTCCACTGTCAGGGTGGAGTATACAGTATCTTTGGTCAGCGACGGGTATATCCACAGTCAGGGTCGGCTGTTTCCATGGTCTGGGTCGGCTATTTCCGCGGTCAGGGTCGGCTATTTCCGGGGTCTGGGTCGGCTATTTCCGCGGTCAGGGTCGGCTATTTCCGCGGTCAGGGTCGGCTATTTCCGCGGTCAGGGTCGGCTATTTCCACGGTCAGGGTCGGCTGTTACCAGGTCTGGGTTGGCTATTTCTGCAGTCAGGGTCGGCTATTTCCGCGGTCAGGGTCGGCTATTTCCGGGGTCTGGGTCGGCTATTTCCGCGGTCAGGGTCGGCTATTTCTGCGGTCAGGGTCGGCTATTTCCGCGGTCAGGGTCGGCTATTTCCGCGGTCAGGGTCGGCTGTTACCGGGGTCTGGGTTTGCTATTTCTGCGGTCAGGGTCAGCTATTTCCGCGGTCAGGGTCGGCTATTTCCGGGGTCTGGGTCGGCTATTTCCGTGATCAGGGTCGGCTATTTCCGGGGTCTGGGTCGGCTATTTCCGCGGTCTGGGTCGGCTATTTCAGCGGTCAGGGTCGGCTATTTCCGTGGTCTGGGTCGGCTATTTTTCCGGTGTGGGTCGGCTATTTCCGCGGTCAGGGTCGGCTATTTCCGCGGTCAGGGTCAGCTATTTCCGGGGTCTGGGTCGGCTATTTCCGGGGTCTGGGTCGGCTATTTCCGGGGTCTGGGTCGGCTATTTCCGCGGTCTGCGTCGGCTATTTCCGCGGTCTGGGTCGGCTATTTTTCCGGTGTGGGTCGGCTATTTCTGCGGTCAGGGTCGGCTATTTCCGCGGTCAGGGTCGGCTATTTCCGCGGTCTGGGTCGGCTATTTCCGCGGTCAGGGTCGGCTATTTCCGCGGTCTGGGTCGACTATTTCTGCTGTCTGGCTCGGCTATTTCCACGGTCAGGGTCGGCTATTTCCGCGGTCTGGGTCGGTCAGCTGTTTCCGCGGTCTGGGTCGGCTGTTTCCGCGGTCTGGGTCGGCTGTTTCCGCGGTCAGGGTCGGCTGTTTCGCGGCCTGGGTCGCCTGTTTCCGCGGTCAGGGCTGGGTCGGCTATTTTTCCGGTGTGGGTCGGCTATTTCCGGGGTCTGGGTCGGCTATTTCCGCAGTCTGGGTCGGCTATTTCCGCGGTCAGGGTCGGCTATTTCTGCGGTCTGGGTCGGCTATTTCTGCTGTCTGGCTCGGCTATTTCCGCGGTCAGGGTCGGCTATTTCCGCGGTCCGGGTCGGTCAGCTGTTTCCGCGGTCTGGGTCGGCTGTTTGCGCGGTCTGGGTCGGCTGTTTCCGCGGTCTGGGTCGGCTGTTTCCGCGGTCTGGGTCGGCTGTTTCCGCGGTCAGGGTCGGCTGTTTCCGCGGCCTGGGTCGGCTGTTTCCGCGGCCTGGGTCGCCTGTTTCCGCGGTCAGGGCTGGGTCGCTATTTTTTCCGGTGTGGGTCGGCTATTTCCGGGGTCTGGGTCGGCTATTTCCGCGGTCAGGGTCGGCTATTTCCAGCGGTCAGGGTCGGCTATTTCCGCGGTCAGGGTCGGCTATTTCCGCGGTCTGGGTCGGCTATTTTTCCGGTGTGGGTCGGCTATTTCTGCGGTCAAGGTCAGCTATTTCAGCGGTCAGGGTCGGCTATTTCCGCGGTCTGGGTCGTCTATTTTTCCGGTGTGGGTCGGCTATTTCAGCGGTCTGGGTCGGCTATTTTTCCGGTGTGGGTCGGCTATTTCCGCGGTCTGGGTCGGCTATTTTTCCGGTGTGGGTCGGCTATTTCAGCGGTCAGTGTCGGCTATTTTTCCGGTGTGGGTCGGCTATTTCCGCGGTCTGGGTCGGCTATTTTTCCGGTGTGGGTCGGCTATTTCAGCGGTCAGGGTCGGCTATTTCCGCGGTCTGGGTCGGCTATTTTTCCGGTGTGGTCGGCTATTTCCGCGGTCTGGGTCGGCTATTTTTCCGGTGTGGGTCGGCTATTTCAGCGGTCAGGGTCGGCTATTTCCGCGGTCTGGGTCGGCTATTTTTCCGGTGTGGGTCGGCTATTTCTGCGGTCAGGGTCGGCTATTTCCGCGGTCAGGGTCGGCTATTTCCGGGGTCTGGGTCGGCTATTTCCGCGGTCAGGGTCGGCTATTTCCGGGTCTGGGTCGGCTATTTCCGGGGTCTGGGTCGGCTATTTCCGGGGTCTGGGTCGGCTATTTCGTGTCGGGTCAGCTTTTCCGCAGTCTGGGTCGGCTATTTTCCGGTGTGGGTCCGCTGTTTCCGCGGTCAGGGTCGGCTATTTCTGCGGTCAGGGTCGGCTATTTCCGCGGTCTGGCTCGGCTATTTCCGCGGTCAGGGTCGGCTATTTCCGCGGTCTGGGTCGGCTATTTCCGCGGTCTGGGTCGTTCGGCTGTTTCCGCGGTCTGGGTCGGCTGTTTCTGCGGTCTGGGTCGGCTGTTTGCGCGGTCTGGGTTGGCTGTTTGCGCGGTCTGGGTCGGCTGTTTCCGCGGTTCTGGGTCGGCTGTTTCCGCGGTCAGGGTCGGCTGTTTCCGTGGCCTGGGTCGGCTGTTTCCACGGCCTGGGTCACCTGTTTCCGCGGTCAGGGCTGGGTCGGCTGTTTCCGCGGCCTGGGTAGGCTGTTTCCGCTGTCATGGTCGGCTGTTTCCGCGGCCTGGGTCGGCTGTTTCCGCGGCCTGGGTCGCCTGTTTCCGCGGTCAGGGCGGGTCGGCTGTTTCCGCGGCCTGGGTCGGCTGTTTCCGCTGTCATGGTCGGCTGTTTCCGCGGTCAGGGTTGGTCTGTTTCCGCGGCCTGGGTCGGCTGTTTCCGCGGTCAGGGTCGGCTGTTTCCGCGGCTGGGTCGGCTGTTTCCGCGGTCTGGGTCGGCTGTTTCCGCTGTCATGGTTGGCTGTTTCCGCGGTCAGGGTCGGCTGTTTCCGCGGTCTGGGTCGGCTGTTTCCGCGGCCTGGGTCGGCTGTTTCCGCTGTCATGGTCGGCTGTTTCCGCGGTCAGGGTCGGCTGTTTCCGCGGCCTGGGTCGGCTGTTTCCGCGGTCAGGGTCGACTATTTCCGCGGTCAGGGTCGGCTGTTTCCGCGTCAGGGTCGGCTGTTTCCGCGGCCTGGGTCGGCTGTTTCCGCGGTCAGGGTCGGCTGTTTCCGCGGTCAGGGTCGGCTGTTTCCGCGGTCAGGGTCGGCTGTTTCCGCGTCAGGGTCGACTGTTTCCGCGGTCTGGGTCGACTGTTTCCGCGGTCAGGGTCGGCTGTTTCCGCGGTCCGGGTCGGCTGTTTCCGCGGTCAGGGTCGACTGTTTCCGCGGTCTGGGTCGACTATTTCCGCGGTCAGGGTCGGCTGTTTCCGCGGTCAGGGTCGGCTGTTTCCGCGGCCTGGGTCGGCTGTTTCCGCGGCCTTGGTCGGCTGTTTCCGCGGTCTGGGTCGGCTATTTTCCCGGTGTGGGTGTCATGTGGAGGACGCCGCTGCCTCCATCGCTCACTCTCGGAGGTGTCTGTGCTCTGCAGGGGTCGGTTCGGTGCTGTCAGATTGTGCACAGAGAAGTCTACAGGACGACTGTTCGCAGTGAAGATGATCCCGTACACGGAGAAGACCAAGGAGACGACGCTGTGCGAGTATCAGATGCTGAAGAGTCTCCATCATAGCAACGTGGTGCAGCTGCACGCGGCGTATCTCAGCCCTCAGGACCTGGCGCTCATCCTGGAGTTGTGTGAGGGCCGGCGGCTGCTGCACTGCCTCGCCGCGGGGTAATGGCACCAGCTGCCAAAGAGTAGACTGATGATCAACAGCACTGACCACTAGAGGCCGGCCAATACTGAATGAGGCCTAGAGCGGGGTGTGGAGTAACAGTCATCCAGCACTGCCACGTATCACACTGCCACGTATCACATCACATATATCTCCGGTATCACACCCGCCACGTATCACACACATCACATATATCTCCGGTATCACACCCGCCACGTATCACACACATCACATATATCTCCGGTATCACACTCGCCACGTATCAGACACATCACATATCTCTCCAGTATCACACCCGCCACGTATCACACGCATCACATATATCTCCGGTATCACACCACCACGTATCACACACACATCATATATATCCAGTATCACACCCGCCACGTATCACACACATCACATATATCTCCAGTATCACACCTGCCACGTATCACACACATCACATATAGCTCCTGTATCACACCGCCATGTATCACACACATCACATATCTCTCCAGTATCACACCCGCCACGTATCACACACATCACTTATCTCCGGTATCACACCCGCCACGTATCACACACATCACATATATCTCCAGTATCACACCGCCACGTATCACACACATCACATATAGCTCCTGTATCACACCGCCATGTATCACACACATCACATATCTCTCCAGTATCACACCCGCCACGTATCACACACATCACTTATCTCCGGTATCACACCCGCCACGTATCACACACATCACATATATCTCCAGTATCACACCGCCACGTATCATACACATCACATATCTCCGGTATCACACCGCCACGTATCACACACATCACATATAGCTCCTGTATCACACCCGCCACGTATCACACACATCACATATAGCTCCTGTATCACACCGCCATGTATCACACACATCACATATCTCTCCAGTATCACACCCGCCACGTATCACACACATCACTTATCTCCGGTATCACACCCGCCACGTATCACACACATCACATATATTCTCAGTATCACACCCGCCACGTATCACACACATCACATATATCTCCGGTATCACACCCGCCACGTATCACACACATCACATATAGCTCCTGTATCACACCCGCCACGTATCACACACATCACATATATCTCTAGTATCACACTCGCCACGTATCACACACATCACATATATCTCCGGTATTACACCCGCCACGTATCACACACATCACATATATCTCCTGTATCACACCCGCCACGTATCACACACATCACATATATCTCTAGTATCACACTCGCCACGTATCACACACATCACATATATCTCCGGTATCACACCCGCCACGTATCACACACATCACATATATCTCCAGTATCACACCCGCCACGTATCACACACATCACATATATCTCCAGTATCACACCTGCCACGTATCACACACATCACATATAGCTCCTGTATCACACCGCCATGTATCACACACATCACATATCTCTCCAGTATCACACCCGCCACGTATCACACACATCACTTATCTCCGGTATCACACCCGCCACGTATCACACACATCACATATATCTCCAGTATCACACCCGCCACGTATCACACACATCACATATATCTCCGATATCACACCTGCCACGTATCACACATATCACATATATCTCCGGTATCACACACGCCACGTATCACACACATCACATATATCTCCGTTATCACACCCACCACGTATCACACACATCACATATAGTTCCGGTATCACACCCGCCACGTATCAGACACATAACATATCTCTCCAGTATCACACCCGCCACGTATCACACGCATCACATATATCTCCGGTATCACACCCGCCACATATCACACGCATCACATATAGCTCCAGTATCACACCCGCCAAGTATCACACACATGACATATATCTCCGGTATCACACCCGCCACATATCACACACATCACATATATCTCCAGTATCACACCCGCCACGTATCACACACATCACATATATCTCCGGTATCACACCTGCCACGTATCACACACATCACATATATCTCCGGTATCACACCCGCCACGTATCACACACATCACATATATCTCCGGTATCACACACGCCACGTATCACACACATCACATATATCTCCGGTATCACACCCGCCACGTATCACACACATCACATAATTCCCTGATATCACATCTGTCACGTATCACACACATCGTACATATAGCTCTGGCAAAAATGAAGAGCGCACTGCACTATATACATATATACTAGTAGTGAATATACCGTATGTGTATAATATTATATATATATATATATATTATATATATATATACAGCTCTGGTGATAATGTAGAGCGCACTGCACAGTGTTATAACAATCCGCTTCTCTCCATGTCTGACGGCCGTTCCATTCCAGTGTCACTGAATTCCATCCAGAGTTCACCTCATTCTACTTAATGAGCTTCTGGTTAGTGATCACCTGAACCAAATCTTATCTAAAAGGAAAGTATAAAAACCCTGCTGTGGGTTCACAATCCTGCAATAGGACAAGCTGGAGGCAAAACAAGTGCTAGTAATATCCCAAAGTAATAGGAATGAAGAAATAACAATTACCCATGCCAAAGGAGATGAAAAGAAAAGTCTGGAGTGAGGAAAAGAGGCTCAATTCTGGCTTTACTAGCAGAGGGACACAGTGAGCGTCATGTTGCCTCCATCCTTAACATTTCTAAGACGGCAGTCCATTACAACAAGGTCAAGCAGCAGACATTGGGGACAACGAAGCTACAGACCGGCAGAGGGTGAAAATGACTCTCCACTGACCGGGATGACCGTCATCTTATCCGAATGTCACTCAGCAACCACAGGATGACATCAAGTGACCTACAAAAGGAATGGCAAATGGCAGCTGGGGTGAAGTGCACGGCAAGAACAGTTCGTAACAGGCTCCTAGAGGCAGGGCTCAAGTCATGTAAAGCTAGAAACAAGCCTTTCATCAATGAGAAAGGAGAGCAAGGCTGAAGTTTACCAAAGACCATAAGGATTGGACCATAGAGGACTGGAGTAAGGTAATCTTCTCTGATGAGTCTAATTTTCAGCTTTGCTGGTCGTCTAATGGTTAGACGGAGACCTGGAGAGGTATACAAGCCACAGTGTCTTGCACCCACTGTGAAATTTGGTGTAGGATTGGTGATGATCTGGGGATGCTTCAGCAAGGCTGGAATTGGGCAGGTTAATCTTTGTGAAGGACGTATGAATCAAGCCGCATACAAGGTTATCCTGGAAAAACAGCTGATTCCTTCTGCTCAGGCAATGTTCCCCAGCTCTGAGGACTGGTGTCTCCAGCAGGACAATGCGCCATGCCACACAGCTAGTCCAATCAATATGTGGATGAAGGACCACCACATCAAATCCCTGTCATGGTCGCCCTATCTCCAGACCTGAACCCCACTGAAAACCTCTGGAATGTGATCAGGAGGAAGATGGATGTCACCAGCCATCACACAAAGAAGAACTCCTTACATTATGTACCAGGAGCGGCATAAGGTCTCCCAAAAGCCGTGTGACAGACTGGTGGAAAGCATGAAGACGCATGAAAGCTGTGATTAACAATCATGGTTATTCCACCGAATATTGATTTCTGAACTCTTCCGGAGGTGAAACATTAGTATTGTTGTTTCTAAATGATAATGAACTTGTTTTCTCAGCATTATTTGAGCTCTGCATTGTTTGTTATTTTCACCATTTCTCATTTTCTGAAAATAAATACAACATTTATTGCTTGGAAATTCAGAGACAGTTGTCAGTAGATTATAGAATAAAAGAGCAATTTACACTTTACTCAAAAATATAAAGAGGAAAATCAGACACTGAACATTGTGCAGCGGCCTCTGATCAGACACTGAACATTGTTCACTCCATCAATTCGACACTGACATGTGACGGCCTCTGAATCTGACACTGAACATTGTGCAGCGTCTCTAATCAACACTGAACATTGTCCGCGTTCTCTGAATCAGACACTGAAATTGTGCAGCGCCTCATGATAGCACTGAACATGTGCAGCGGTCTCTGATCTGACACTGACATGTGCAGGGCCTCGATCGACACTGAACATTGTGCGCGGCCTCTGAATCAGACACTGACATTGTGCAGCAGGCCTCTGAACAGACACTGAACATTTGGCAGCTGGCCTGATCGACCGAACATTGTGCAGCGGTCCTGAATCAGACACTGAACATTGTGCAGCGGCCTCTGAATCTGACACTGAACATTGTGCAGCGGCCTCTGAATCAGACACTGAACATTGTGCAGCGGTCTCTGAATCAGACACTGAACATTGTGCAGCGGCCTCTGAATCAGACACTGAACATTGTGCAGCGGCCTCTGAATCAGACACTGAACATTGTGCAGCGGCCTCTGAATCAGACACTGAACATTGTGCAGCGGTCTCTGAATCAGACACTGAACATTGTGCAGCGGTCTCTGAATCAGACACTGAACATTGTGCAGCGGCCTCGTCATTGTTACCAGAGCTGTATCTCAGGTATCACATCCATCAAGTATCACACATCTCACAGTGTACTCCACACACATCACATGTATCACACACATCGTACATATCTCCGGTATCACACCCGTCATGTATCGCACATCTCAGCTGATTAGGCCGTGGCTCACACTGATGCTCGGTTTCCTGTCTTCTCCTCCAGGGCCTCGTACTCTGAGCTTGATGTCCGCGACTACCTGTGGCAGATCCTCAGCGCGGTAGAGTTCCTCCATGACCGTCAGATCCTGCACCTGGACCTGAGGGCCGAGAACATGGTGGTCACTGAGCACAAGCTGCTGAAGCTCTTGGACTTTGGAAACGCCCAGTACTACTGCTCTGAAAAAGTGATCACGCCCCAGAGATACACAGACTTCCTGGAGACCATGGGTATGAGAACGTGTAATGGCATCAAGGTGGTGGCGGAGTTCAGAGGTTGTGCTTAGAGGCAACATTAACTTTCAGGTTAAGGGTCAGAGGTCAGAGGGTTCAACTTTACAGCTACACTCCCTGACAGAAGTTATGTCGCTTATCCATGTTATGTAAATAAAAGCTTATAACCTGACAGTAAATTCATTCATTGGTTTTAATACAGTAAAGATGTATGTCTTTGTACCGTGTTAGCCAGTAGATAGAAAAATATTTAGAGTTGAGAGTCCTCAGTGGTTGATACCTTTTAATGGTAACTGAAAAGATGATAACAAATTGCAAGCTTTCGAGACTACTCAGGTCTCTTCATCAGGCAAAGACTAATACAGAATCTGAAGAATCACATATTTATACACAAAATAGCACAGAAAAAATGCAATAGGTAAGACAAGTGACGTGAAGCAGAATAGTCATTATGGCAGAGGGATGAACATAAATATTGGAACAGTTCATAGATAAGGAGTGTGAAAGTTTTATTACCCTCTGATTGGGGTCTGGTAATGTTTTGTGATGTTTTCACAGGGTATTTGGAGTAAATTCCTTAATTGATGTAATAGGCCATAAATCCATGTGATAGGTTCATTCCAGCATTAAGAGTGTCAAAGGTCACCATCAATTTGTATTCGCAAATTCTTCTTTGTCTCAGAGATGTGAAATTGCCTCTGAGTACAAGTATTTTCATATCTAACAAGCTATGATCAGGGGAGCAAAAATGTTTTGCCACAGGTAGATCCATTCTTTTTTCTCTTATTGTGTGGCGATGAGAATTCATCCTTGTTCTCAGTTTTTGCCCGGTCTCCCCCACATACAGACCCCCAGTTGGACACTTAGTACATATAATTAGGTACACCACATTAGATGTGATGCAGCTGAAAGTACCTGGTATCTTGTAGTCCCGATGGGAGTTGGGGATCTTTATCTTGTCCGTGGTCATTATAAATGGACAAGTTTTGCATTTCTTCTTGTTGCAAGGAGAGGTTCCTGCAGCTGTTGGGGAGGACAGGGAACTTCTGACAATGATGCTTCTTAGATTTGGGGGCTGCCTAAAACACAGTAGAGGGGGATCTGGAAATATGGATTGTAATCGGGCATCTTTTTGTAGTAAAGGTTGTAGTTTCCGTGCAGCTCCCCTTAGCACCTCCAGATTTGGATTGTAGGTGACCACTAGAGGCACCCGGTTATTTTCTTCTTTAGCTTTGTAATGTAACAGGTGATTCCTTGATATTCTGGTGGCTCTTGTAATTTGGTTTTCAATTGTTCTTGGATGGTAGCCCTGATTTAAAAAGGTCTTTCTAAGGCGACCAAGGTGTTCATCTCTATCCATGGGGTTGGAACATATACGGTTGTATCTGATGGCTTGGCTGTAGACAATAGAGTTTTTTATGTGTTTTGGATGGAAACTGTCCCATTTAATGTATGTTGGACGGTCGATTGGCTTCTGATACAGGGATGTCTCTATTTCATTGTTCTTTAGCTTAATGATGGTGTCCAAAAAGTTAATTTCAGTGCTGGAGTAGTTGAGTGTTAAGTTGATGGTGGGATGAAATTGATT
Organism: Oophaga sylvatica; assembly: GCA_033576555.1. Lineage (NCBI taxonomy): Eukaryota > Metazoa > Chordata > Amphibia > Anura > Dendrobatidae > Oophaga > Oophaga sylvatica. The sequence continues at coordinate 16,568 of JARQOD010005021.1, forward strand.
GAACTGTTCATGGAACGTCTTTAGCTGTTGCTCAGACTCCGTCCAGATGATTAAGATATCATCAATGTAGCGGTAGTAGCCCGAGGCCTGATGGGACATGAGGACAGATAGTCGCTTTCAAGCTTGGCCATGAAAAGATTTGCATACTGAGGAGCCATTTTACTTCCCATAGCTGTGCCAGTCTCCTGTAAATAGATCTTGTTGTCAAATTCAAAGTAATTGTGGGTGAGGATGAATTTTGTGAGTTTCACCACAGAATCAGCATCATTCCCGGTGTTTTTCATGAAGTCTTTGCAGGCATTTAATCCATCCTGGTGTGGGATATTAGAGTACAAGGATTCCACATCCATGGTGGCCAGGATGGTTCCTTCTGGTAGAGACCTATTGCTGCTAGTTTATTCAGTAGGTCAGTTGTGTCCTGAATGTAGCTGGGTGTATCCTTTACCAGGGGTTTAAGAATGCCCTCTACCCATCCAGATACCTGCTCAGTAAGGCTACTTTCACACATCAGGCTTTTTGAATCAGGCATGATCCGTCTTATGCCTGATAGGACGGATCCGGCGCTGATTTTAAAAAACTGATGGAACTGATCAGGTTTTTCGCCTGATCCGGCCTGACCATTTGAACCCGGAAAAAGAAGATTTTCTATGTTGAAAATACAGACGAGGAGAGAGAGAGAGAGAGAGAGAGAGAGACATCTGGTCCGGCTCCATAGGTTTGCATTGTTTCCCGGCCGCCTGAAGTGCCGATTCAGGCACTGTCAGGTGCCTCCAGAAAAAAAAAAAAAACCTTACAAAAACCGTCTTGTCCGGCCGCCGGAATGTACAATTCCGACGGATCCGGCCAAAAACGGATGCAACGCAGTGACATCAGGCGCGATCCGGCGCTAATGTAAGTCAATGCTAAAAAAACGCATCCGGTACCGGATCCGTTTTTTTAGAAACACGCCGGATCGCGCCTGATTCAAAAAGCCTGATGTGTGAAAGAGGCCTTAGGGTGTCCACACATGAAATAATCGGCCTCCCTGGATTTCCGGCTTTGTGGATTTTGGGAAGCATGTAGAACGTCCCTGTTCTTGGACTCTCTGGTATCAGGTCATCAGCTCTTATGGATTTGTCAGACAGACAAGATACCAACTTGCTTAGTTCCTTGTAATAGTCCTGTGTAGGGTCCGACTCCAGTTTTCTGTAGTAGCGTGTGTCCGTAAGTTGTCTGTTTGCTTCCTTCATATAGTCTGATGTGTTCATCATGACTATTGCACCTCCCTTGTCAGCAGGTTTAATGATGATTTCTTTGTTGGTTTTCAGAGACTGTATGGCCTTTCTCTCCTGGGCACTGATGTTGGAGGCTTGTCTCTTGTTGGTGGCTATGATGGTGGATTTTATCAAATGTCTGAATGAGTCTATATATTTATCCAAATGAGGGTTACGTCCAGGTGGAGGTGTCCAGTCTGACCTCTTCTTGGTTGTTGGGATCCCTCTTCCTTCAGTCCGAGTGTTTTCTGAATCTTCTGTATCATTGAAGTATTCCCTCAGGCGCAGTCTCCTGAAAAAATGTTCCATATCACTGCAGAGTTCAGTTTTATCCAGGGCCTTAGTGGGACAAAATGAGAGTCCTCTAGAAAGCACGGCCAGCTCCACCTTGTTGGGTTTGTAATCCGAGAGATTGATGACACAGTTAGATGCTTTTGTGTCTGGAATGGAGTGGTTGTACAGGTTGTCAGGTTTTGGCTTTGTTTTGTATCTGTTTGTATAGAGTCCGGAATTGAGACGCAGTCTGTGTAGTTTCTTTTCTTTGTTATGAATCAGAAAGGTCCGTAGTTTGTTGTAGTATTGTTGTAATTTTTGTTCTGTGGTTTCTGTAAGTGTTTTCCTCAGAGTTTCAAATTGTCCTTGGACTTTACTCCTTATGCTGTAGCAGACATGCAAAAGATGGTTCCTAAGTCTCTCAGACGTCCTGTGACAAAGGTTTTTTGCATAATGGGTATTGTAGGTGTGAAGAATTGGGTTTGTAATCCAGAATCCTTTGGGAATTAAATTCTCCTTTTTGCATTTAGATAAGAAAAAAATATCGCTGTCCATTTGTGCACGTTTCTTCAGAAGTGGTTTTAGTTCCATAAAGATGCGGTACATTCTGGTATCCTCCATTTTGATACAGTAAAGATGTGTATCTTCGTACCGTGTTAGCCAGTAGATAGAAAAATATTTAGAGTTGAGAGTCCTCAGTGGTTGATACCTTTTAATGGCTAACTGAAAAGATGGTAACAAATTGCAAGCTTTCGAGACTACTCAGGTCTCTTCATCAGGCAAAGACTAATACAACATCTGAAGAATCACATATTTATACACAAAATAGCACAGAAAAAATGCAATAGGTAAGACAAGTGACGTGAAGCAGAACTGTCATTATGGCAGAGGGATGAGCATAAATATTGGAACAGTTCATAGATAAGGAGTGTGAAAGTTTTATTACCCTCTGATTGGGGTCTGGTAATGTTTTGTGATGTTTTCACAGGGTATTTGGAGTAAATTCCTTAATTGATGTAATAGGCCATAAATCCATGTGATAGGTTCATTCCAGCATTAAGAGTGTCAAAGGTCACCATCAATTTGTATTCGCAAATTTTTCTTTGTCTCAGAGTTGTGAAATTGCCTCTGAGTACAAGTATTTTCATATCTAACAAGCTATGATCAGGGGAGCAAAAATGTTTTGCCACAGGTAGATCCATTCTTTTTTCTCTTATTGTGTGGCGATGAGAATTCATCCTTGTTCTCAGTTTTTGCCCGGTCTCCCCCACATACAGACCCCCAGTTAAACCTGCTGACAAGGGAGGTGCAATAGTCATGATGAACACATCAGACTATATGAAGGAAGCAAACAGACAACTTACGGACACACGCTACTACAGAAAACTGGAGTCGGACCCTACACAGGACTATTACAAGGAACTAAGCAAGTTGGTATCTTGTCTGTCTGACAAATCCATAAGAGCCGATGACCTGATACCAGAGAGTCCAAGAACAGGGACGTTCTACATGCTTCCCAAAATCCACAAAGCCGGAAATCCAGGGAGGCCGATTATTTCATGTGTGGACACCCTTACTGAGCAGGTATCTGGATGGGTAGAGGGCATTCTTAAACCCCTGGTAAAGGATACACCCAGCTACATTCAGGACACAACTGACCTACTGAATAAACTAGCAGCAATAGGTCCTCTACCAGAAGGAACCATCCTGGCCACCATGGATGTGGAATCCTTGTACTCTAATATCCCACACCAGGATGGATTAAATGCCTGCAAAGACTTAATGAAAAACATCGCAAATGATGCTGATTCTGTGGTGAAACTCACAAAATTCATCCTCACCCACAATTACTTTGAATTTGACAACAAGATCTATTTACAGGAGACTGGCACAGCTATGGGAAGTAAAATGGCTCCTCAGTATGCAAATCTTTTCATGGCCAAGCTTGAAAGCGACTATCTGTCCTCATGTCCCATCAGGCCTCGGGCCTACTACCGCTACATTGATGATATCTTAATCATCTGGACGGAGTCTGAGCAACAGCTAAAGACGTTCCATGAACAGTTCAATCAATTTCATCCCACCATCAACTTAACACTCAACTACTCCAGCACTGAAATTAACTTTTTGGACACCATCATTAAGCTAAAGAACAATGAAATAGAGACATCCCTGTATCAGAAGCCAATCGACCGTCCAACATACCTTAAATGGGACAGTTTCCATCCAAAACACATAAAAAACTCTATTGTCTACAGCCAAGCCATCAGATACAACCGTATATGTTCCAACCCCATGGATAGAGATGAACACCTTGGTCGCCTTAGAAAGACCTTTTTAAATCAGGGCTACCATCCAAGAACAATTGAAAACCAAATTACAAGAGCCACCAGAATATCAAGGAATCACCTGCTACATTACAAAGCTAAAGAAGAAAATAACCGGGTGCCTCTAGTGGTCACCTACAATCCAAATCTGGAGGTGCTAAGGGGAGCTGCATGGAAACTACAACCTTTACTACAAAAAGATGCCCGATTACAATCCATATTTCCAGATCCCCCTCTACTGTGTTTTAGGCAGCCCCCAAATCTAAGAAGCATCATTGTCAGAAGTTCCCTGTCCTCCCCAACAGCTGCAGGAACCTCTCCTTGCAACCAGAAGAAATGCAAAACTTGTCCATTTATAATGACCACGGACAAGATAAAGATCCCCAACTCCCATCGGGACTATAAGATACCAGGTACTTTCAGCTGCATCACATCTAATGTGGTGTACCTAATATATGTACTAAGTGTCCAACTGGGGGTCTGTATGTGGGGGAGACCGGGCAAAAACTGAGAACAAGGATGAATTCTCATCGCCACACAATAAGAGAAAAAAGAATGGATCTACCTGTGGCAAAACATTTTTGCTCCCCTGATCATAGCTTGTTAGATATGAAAATACTTGTACTCAGAGGCAATTTCACACTCTGAGACAAAGAAGAATTTGCGAATACAAATTGATGGTGACCTTTGACACTCTTAATGCTGGAATGAACCTATCACATGGATTTATGGCCTATTACATCAATTAAGGAATTTACTCCAAATACCCTGTGAAAACATCACAAAACATTACCAGACCCCAATCAGAGGGTAATAAAACTTTCACACTCCTTATCTATGAACTGTTCCAATATTTATGCTCATCCCTCTGCCATAATGACAGTTCTGCTTCACGTCACTTGTCTTACCTATTGCATTTTTTCTGTGCTATTTTGTGTATAAATATGTGATTCTTCAGATTTGTATTAGTTCAGCCTGATGAAGAGACCTGAGTAGTCTCGAAAGCTTGCAATTTGTTACCATCTTTTCAGTTAGCCATTAAAAGGTATCAACCACTGAGGACTCTCAACTCTAAATATTTTTCATTGGTTTTATAAATTTTTCTTTTGAAAGCTGAAACCCTCCGAAATGTGGTTTAGGTTAAGAAAATAAATTGGCATCAATGCTGAAATATTGATCATTTAATGGACACAGAATGGTCAGATTTTGGCAAGACGAAAGTTTTGTCGCCCACAGAAAGTAATGTGGTATTAAACAAATAATTATCTTAAAATACAAATATATGTTGCATAACATTGGTGAATGAAGTTGTGCTATTAGAGTCATATTTAACATTTTGTGTGACTTCCATGAGGTTGAAGGACTGCATCCATGCGGTTCAACAATGATTCATACAATTTATTAATGAAGTCATCAGGAATAGCAGAGAATGCCGTCTTACATGCCTCCAGAGCTCATCTAGATTCCTTGGTTTTGTCTTCCAAGCTTCCTCTTTCATCTTACCCCAAACATGCTCAATGATGCTCATGTCTGGTGACTGGGCTGGCCAGTCCTTGAGCACCTTGATCTTTTTTGCCTGGAGGACCTTTGTTGTAGAGATGGATGTATGTGATGGAGCACCATCCTGCTGCAGAATTTGACCCCTTTTATGATTTGGAATGTAAGAGGTAGCTAATACTTCTTGATATTTTAGGCTATTGATATGGCCTTCCACCTTGCAAATGTTTTGCACACCCCCATACTGAATGTAACCCCAGACCATGATCTTTCCGCCACCAAATGTAACTGTTTTCTGGGTGTATTTTCCATACGGGCTCCAGTAGATCTCTTGCAGTATTTACGGTGGCTGTGGTGTAATTCTACTGAAGATTCATCAGAGAAATCCACCTTCTGCCACTTTTCCAGCGTCCATCTGTTTAGCAGGCTGTGGAACGGTTTTTTATTTGCCTTTTGTTTAGTGCTGGCTTCTGGGCACTGATTCGACCATGGAGGCCATTTCAAGACAGAATCCTACAAACTGTTCTAGTTGACATAGGGACTTGAGGTGACCAGGCCTGTTGGAGCTCTGCTGCAGTGGAAGAGGGGCTTGCTTTGGATTTTCTAACCAACAAACGTTCCTCCTGAGCAGTTGTCTTGCGGGGTCTGCCGGACCTGGGCTTGTCAAACACATCTCCAGTCTCTTCAAATCTTTTTTTAATTCTTTGTACTTGACGCTGAGACACATTAAAGGTGCCAGCCACCTCTGCAGTGGACCTGGTCTTCAGCCTCTTGATAATCCAGGCTTTGGTCGCAGGGTGGATTTTTGGCATGTTGTCAGAGCTCAAGCTGCAGTTCAAGAGAAGGTCTTGGGTGCTGGGTTTCTTTATATACACACCCACTAATTAACCGATCATTTACTGAGCACAGGTGAGGATGTAAACTAGGATTGGGTGCATTATATGACCAGGTGACAAAACTTTTGTCTTGCCAAAATCTGACCATTCTGTGTCCATTAAATGATCAATATTTCTGCATTGATGCCAATTTATTTTCTTAACCTAAACCACATTTCGGAGGGTTTCAGCTTTCAAAAGAAAAATTTATACAACCAATGGATGAATTTAACGTCAGGTTATAAGCTTTTATTTACATCACATGGAGAAGTGACATAACTTCTGTCAGGGAGTTCAGAGATGGGAATCTTCTTAAAGGGGTTGTCCATCTTCTGGGACAATTCTTACCTACATTGATTTATTTTTGCACTTGGGTTTGATAAGAAATGTTCCAGCGTTTCTGTGTGCAGCTGCTGAGCTGTCAGATAAAACCACAGAACCCTCAGTGAGCTCCTCCTGCCGCCCTGACAATGGAGGTCAGGTCAGTCTTTGGCCTGAGGTCGGGTTTGGGTTCAGAGGTCAGGTCGGTCTCTGGTTGGTTTGGGTTCAGAGGTCGGGGTGGTCTCTGGCCTGAGGTCAAGTTTGGGTTCAGAGGTCGGGTCAGTCTCTGGTCTAAGGTCGGTTTGGGTTCAGAGGTCGGGGTGGTCTCTAGCCTGATGTCGGGTTTGGGTTCAGAGGTTGAGTCGGTCTCTGGCCTGAGGTCGGTTTGGGTTCAGAGGTCGGGGTGGTCTCTGGTTTAGGTTCCTGGTGGTTGGAATCACATGGGACGTTTCTGCTTTGTCCTTTACCTGTTGTGTTTTGTCCTCAGCTCCGGAGCTGCTGGAGGGGCAGGGGGCCGCACCGCCCACCGACATCTGGGCAGTGGGGATCACCACGTTTATCATGTGAGTGTTATTTCATAACCCCAGGAGTAAGGACTACAATTCCCATCATGCAGAGCACCAGAACATGCTTCATACACATACAGAATCCTGGAGTCTCACTGCAGCTCTGGAGTTGATTGGAGGATAAGACATGATGTAACAGCAGAATAGTGACTGCAGCTCTGGAGTTGATTGGAGGATAAGACATGATGTAACAGCAGAATAGTGAGTGCAGCTCTGGAGGTGACTGGAGGATAACATGTAACAGCAGAATAGTGACCGCAGCTCTGGAGGTGACTTGAGGATAAGATGTAACCGCAGAATAGTGACTGCAGCTCTGGAGGTGACTGGAAGATAAGACACGGTGTAACAGCAGAATAGTGATCGCAGCTCTGGAGGTGACTGGAGGATAAGACATGATGTAACAGCAGAATAGTGAGTACAGCTCTGTAGGTGACTGGAGGATAAGACAAGATGTAACAGCAGAATAGTGACTGCAGCTCTGGAGGTGACTGGAGGATAAGACATGATGTAACAGCAGAATAGTGAGTGCAGCTCTGAAGGTGACTGGAGGATAAGACATGATGTAACAGAATAGTGAGTGCAGCTCTGGAGGTGACTGGAGGATAAGATATGATGTAACAGCAGAATAGTGACTGCAGCTCTGGAGGTGACTGGAGGATAAGACATGATGTAACAGCAGAGTAGTGAGTGCAGCTCTGGAGGTGACTGGAGGATAAGACACAATGTAACAGCAGAATAGTGAGTGCAGCTCTGGATGATAAGACATGATGTTACAGCAGAATAATGACTGCAGCTCTGGAGGTGACTGGAGGATAAGACACGATGTAACAGCAGAATAGTGAGTGCAGCTCTGGAGGTGACTGGAGGATAAGACACGATGTAACAGAATAGTGAGTGCAGCTCTGGAGGTGACTGGAGGATAAGATATGATGTAACAGCAGAATAGTGACTGCAGCTCTGGAGGTGACTGGAGGATAAGACATGATGTAACAGCAGAATAGTGAGTGCAGCTCTGAAGGTGACTGGAGGATAAGACATGATGTAACAGAATAGTGAGTGCAGCTCTGGAGGTGACTGGAGGATAAGATATGATGTAACAGCAGAATAGTGACTGCAGCTCTGGAGGTGACTGGAGGATAAGACATGATGTAACAGCAGAGTAGTGAGTGCAGCTCTGGAGGTGACTAGAGGATAAGACACAATGTAACAGCAGAATAGTGAGTGCAGCTCTGGATGATAAGACATGATGTTACAGCAGAATAATGACTGCAGCTCTGGAGGTGACTGGAGGATAAGACACGATGTAACAGCAGAATAGTGAGTGCAGCTCTGGAGGTGACTGGAGGATAAGACACGATGTAACAGCAAAATAGTGAGTGCAGCTCTGGAGATGACTGGAGGACAAGACACGATGTAACAGCAGAATAGTGAGTGCAGCTCTGGAGGTGACTGGAGGATAAGACACGATGTAACAGCAGAATAGTGAGTGCAGCTCTGGAGGTGACTGGAGGATAAGACACGATGTAACAGCAGAATAGTGAGTGCAGCTCTGGAGTGACTGGAGGATAAGACACGATGTAACAGCAGAGTAGTGAGTGCAGCTCTGGAGATGACTGGAGGATAAGACACGATGTAACAGCAGAATAGTGAGTGCAGCTCTGTTGGTGACTGGAGGATAAGACACGATATAACAGCAGAATAGTGAGTGCAGCTCTGGAGATGACTGGAGGATAAGACACGATATAACAGCAGAATAGTGAGTGCAGCTCTGGAGATGACTGGAGGATAAGACACGATATAACAGCAGAATAGTGAGTGCAGCTCTGGAGATGACTGGAGGATAAGACAGGATGTAACAGCAGAATAGTGACTGCAGCTCTGGAGGTGACTAGAGGATAAGACACGATGTAACAGCAGATAGTGAGTGCAGCTCTGGAGATGACTGGAGGATAAGACACGATATAACAGCAGAATAGTGAGTGCAGCTCTGGAGATGACTGGAGGATAAGACACGATATAACAGCAGAATAGTGAGTGCAGCTCTGGAGATGACTGGAGGATAAGACATGATTAACAGCAGAATAGTGACTGCAGCTCTGGAGGTGACTAGAGGATAAGACACATTGTAACAGCAGAATAGTGAGTGCAGCTCTGGAGATGACTGGAGGATAAGACACGATATAACAGCAGAATAGTGAGTGCAGCTCTGGAGATGACTGGAGGATAAGACACGATTAACAGCAGAATAGTGAGTGCAGCTCTGGAGATGACTGGAGGATAAGACATGATGTAACAGCAGAATAGTGACTGCAGCTCTGGAGGTGACTAGAGGATAAGACACGATGTAACAGCAGAATAGTGAGTGCAGCTCTGGAGATGACTGGAGGATAAGTCACGATATAACAGCAGAATAGTGAGTGCAGCTCTGGGGTGACTGGAGGATAAGACACGATGTAACAGCAGAATAGTGAGTGCAGCTCTGGGGGTGACTGGAGGATAAGACACAATGTAACAGCAGAATAGTGAGTGCAGCTCTGTTGGGGACTGGAGGATAAGACACGATGTAACAGCAGAATAGTGAGTGCAGCTCTGGAGATGACTGGAGGATAAGACATGATGTAACAGCAGAATAGTGAGTGCAGCTCTGGGGGTGACTGGAGTATGTATACCCATGTGTGCGGAGTCTGATGTGGGGCGCTCCGTGCAGACACTGCAGCTCGTCGCTCTCCATATACAGCGTCCCTACTGCCGTGGCTGGTAATAGGGGACAGTAGTCTGGTCACACAGGATCCTTTCTTGCAGGTTGAGTGCGGATCTTCCCTTCTGCTCGGAGTCGGGGCTGGAGTCAGAGATAAAGAAGGGACTGGTCAGATTTGGTCGCTGTTACGCCGGGTTGTCGGGAGGAGCCGTCCGCTTCCTGCAGAGCACGTTATGGGCAAATCCGTGGTATGAGCCCAACTCTCCCCGTTCACCTCCACATAATGATATCCGTGAAGGGCTCGTCCTAGCAGCAGCACAATGATGAGGAACCAGTGACTAGTCCCATAGAAGTCGTCCTGCCGAGCGCCTGAGGGCCGCCCTCTCTGGCCACTGGAATACGGGGCTTTTTGGTGAACCTCAGCTTTTCCTTCTCCCTACAAAATCTATTTGTTCTTGAGCTAATTCGATCCAGAGACAACAGGAGCGATCTGAGAGCGGGATCACAGTCCGGACATCGGAGCGGAGACGTGATCATGAAGGAGGGGATGACTGGTGGTAACTACATCACAACCGTGAGTGGGAAACTGGATGACCAAGGCCTGGAGCAGAGTCCAGGTTCCCCCAGGTCGGAGGACAGTAGGTCGCTTCTCACGTAGGTCTCAATCTATGAGGATCTGTCCAAAGGGCAAGAAAAAAATGTAAAGTTGGATTCATTCATCTCCAGGTAGAATTTATTCAGCCATTGAGTGGAAAGTCCGGCTGAAGAGAGGGGTCGGTTCTGTAATTCTTCTTGGAGCCAGACCTGCACTGTGACCAGGTCTTCATAGATGGCCGGGGACATTATAATAGGGATGCCCCAATCTCCACACTGTGAGGTTGAATCTCTTCAGGACTGAGCAGTTTGGTGCCCCAAGACATTGACGTGGTGGAGACTCCAGTTACACTCTCAATTGATCTGAATAATATTGATCTGAATAATTGCCACAAGCATGTCCTCGTAGACAGCACGGACAGGAGACGGATGGGTTCAGTGTGTCACCATCTGCAATTCAGCCCTCCAGGCGGTGATCCGACACACTAAGGACTTCACAGTTTGCTGCTTCGGAGGAATATCTGTGGCGCCACCTTGGACATTAGCTGCTAAACCCTTGCTCTGAAGACCTCTTTTTCCATTTTGTCCTTCTACTCCAGTGCTTGACCTTGATAAGAATTTGGGAAAAGTTAGTGTCATTCCATGTAGAGGTATGTTGTTTAGCTTTGGCATAAGCCGCCATGAGATGTTTTCCTCCATTCCTCCCACTTGGCAGCAGAGGGCCTGAGATTCCACGTGAGCAGCTCCAGTTCTTTGGTCCTTATGGCGTGCTTGTCCTCCACAGATGCTCACCACAATCTGCGCAGCTATTGTTAGAAGCAAGAAAATGGGAATGTGAAGGTATACATCACAGAACTAGAGAGGTCATGAAATGATGGATCACATGGTCTCCAATCTGAATCTAATATTGATCATGCAGTTACTGAAAGCTCGGAGGCCTGGGGTGGGGACATCCAAGACCTTCAGTTCTAGATATTGTGGAATGGAGTCTTCATGCTTGTCCTAATGTAAAGAGCGGTGCTGAGAAGTCTGTGCAGTAGTCAGACTGGCCGAGGAGACCACAGTCAGCCATCTAATGTGCATGGGACCTTCCGACTCTTCACCGACAGAAGGCTCTAGGCTCCGTAGATGTGGACACTTGATATTTCCTTTTTTCAGGTTTTTCCTCACCTGAGGAGTGAGCGTGATCAGCAGCCAGTGGTCACCATGATTTTGCACCGGCTGGGAGCTGCAGACACCAATGATAACTTTCCCTATAGAAGAGACGACTCATCGCTGCAGATGTTCTTGGACACACGATCGTCCGATCTCATACAGATTGTTCACCAGTGATGGATGACAACCGTGGCACCTGTTCTATTCCTCACTATCCGGTGCAGACATTCGCAATATCTGCAGCTGAAACACGTCCTATGGTGGTCGCAGAAGACGTAAGAATAATCCAATGTGCCGGCCTTATCTCTCCTCTGGACCCGACATGTCCTGGGAGAACAGTGTAGAATAAGTAGAAATATGCATTTCTGTCGGGCGCTGTGAGCACTACAAGTGTCCGAGAATAGAAATCTGGAAGGTGTGAGGGGCCATCTGAGGTTCCACGTGGAGGAAAGTCATCCCACCTGGTCTCAGAACAAACCATGAAGGGTTATTTCTGTTTCACCCAATTCCACATCAGGAGGTGAGCGAGGCCGGACCTGCCACATCTACTGCATCCTGCCAGGATGCCCCGCCACGTCTACTGCAACCTGCCAGGACGCGCCACCACATCTACTGCAACCTGCCAGGACACGCTGCTACGTCTACTGCAACCTGCCAGGACACGCTGCCACATCTACTGCAACCTGCCAGGACGCGCCACCACATCTACTGCAACCTGCCAGGACGCGCTGCCACATCTACTGCATCCTGCCAGGACGCGCACCTGTCCCATTCGGATTAACCCTTTATTTGAGGCAGAGCACTGAGTGGAAACTGCAGAGCTCACAGCTCCATCAGGACCACGTCTATGCATTAGAAAAGGCAGGAGATATTTCAGCTGCAATCTCCGCCAGTGGATGTGTCACGTTGTGGTTGGCGACCTCTTCTTTGCGGGGCCTCACTGTAACACTATCATTGTGCTGCTTATAGGGCGATCCACTGTGGTGTCAATCAGTGTCACACGTTTCTTCCCTGTACTCCATTACCGCTCCCCAGTTGCGTCAGTACTCACAGTAACATCATGGTTTTCTTCTGCTTTCTCTTCTTCAGGGGTCGGCCATCTGCCTCTGACTGTCTGAAGATGCCGTGGCTGCAGGAAGCCGGACTGGCCACGTCACAGGAGCCACCGGTCTTATTTCCCAGTGCGAATCTGAGGAGCTTCCTGCAGGAAAGAAGGAGGCGTGAGGAGGCAGCGCAGAAGATGCAGTGACCTCTAGAGTCTTCCTGAAGAAAGCGGCCATGCCAGGAAGAGCCAGAAGCACAATATCCCATGTACAACACCCATGTACTGCGCTCCCTTATGTCTCATCTCAGGACAGGAGGCTCCTGCCCTTGTTTGTACTTCCTACTCTCCAATAACTGCCTCTCTTCTCACCTAGGGAGCCTGTGCAGGGGCTGGGCGAATCTGAGCTGCACCCCACTCCATTGTTGGTCAGTCATAGCCCCCACGACTGTAACACGAGCAGTGGCCATTGGTTATGATTTACACGGTAGGCATAGGCTTCAGGTTCATGGTTCGTTCAGCAGCCATAGCCTTCAGGTCCATGGTTTGTTCAGCGCCATAGCAGTTATAGCCTCAGGTCCATGGTTCGTTCAGAAGCCATAGCCCTCAGGTCCATGGTTCGTTCAGCAGCCATAGCCCTCAGGTCCATGGTTTGTTCAGCAGCCATAGCCCTCAGGTCCATGGTTCGTTCAGCAGCCATAGCCCTCAGGTCCATGGTTTGTTCAGTGGCCATAGCCCTCAGGTCCTAGTTCACATGGTGGCAACAGCCCTCAAGTCCATGGTTCGTGTGGTGGCCATAACTCCCAGGACTGTGGTACGTGCAGCTCTCCAGTGTGCGGTGTTCTCATACAGCCATTATAGAAATCCTTGTAGGACGTGACATTTCCGGTGTGCAGTTTCTGTGTGAACATTTACTAACAACCATGTTGGAGAACACAACGTGTGTCCTGGCGGATCGTGCCGATTTTGGAGTGGATGGCTTTGTCACTTCAGGCTTCATCCACTTTGTCGCCTGACAGTTGCTTCGAGCCGTTTTCCAGCAGTTTTTAGAATTATTATTGTCTCTTTTGTTCATTTAGAGTTAAGGGAACAGAGTTTATCTCCCGTCACTTGCAATCGCATTTATAACTGGTTTATTGTTGTCAGATTTGTCTATTTGAACTTTTTTCAATAAAGTTTTAAGTAATTTGCCAATTGGCTGATGGTTTATTAGTAAAAAAAAAGCAATGAGAACTGTGAGTATCAGTCATATTTCACTTTTTCACACCTGCAGGATGTCAGCCAGTAACACTGTGGGTGAGAGGGAGGAGGGAAAGGAAGCTGCAGTGCCAGTGTTTGTGCTTCTCATGCTGTGAGAGGCAGAAGGGGAGTGAAGCTGCAGTACCACTGCCTCAACCTGTGTTTGTGATTCTATCTATAGAGAAATTGTGAGGGAACACTTAAAGGTATGCCACACTAAACAATATCGCTAACGGGATCGCTAAAAAAGTCACTATTTAGCGATCCCGTTAGCGATATTGTTCAGTGCGGCAGCTTCCAGCGACGAGCTTCCTGCTGTGATCTCGCTCGTCGCTGGAATCGCTCCGGACCCTATTTCATCGCTGGCGCTCCCGCTGGGTAAGTATCTAATCGCTGTGTGGCACCTTTCTTAGCGATTTAGCGTACTTTTGTACCGCTAAAGTCGTTAAGAAGATCGCTAACGGCGATAGCGTCGTTAACTATATCGCTAAATGTGGCCGCATTTAGCGATATAGAACAATCCCTAGCGATCTCATTAGTATGCAACGCTAAGGGATCGCTAGCGGATAGCTTAGTGTGGCAGTACCTTTAGCTAATTCACATGAATTTACATATCCGGGTCCAGATGAATTACTTCCTAGGGAACTGAAATAATTAGCAGAGGATATTGCAGAACCACTAGCCAGAATCCTTGAAAAATCCTAGAAAACAGGAGAAGTCCCAGAAGGGCAAATGTTGTCCCTGTCTTCAAAATAGGAAAGAAGATGGAGCCAGGAAATCACAGGCCAGTGAACCTTACTTCTGTACCAGGAAAGATCTTTGACCAAATTATTAAACAGCATGTATGTAAGTACTTGGATAAGAATATAGTAATTAACCAGAGCCAGCATGGGTTTGTATCAAACAAGTCATGCCAGACTAATCTAATTTCCTTCTATGATGGAATCACTGACTGGGTGGATCAGGGAAATGCGGTAGATATAGTATATCTCGACTTCAGCAAAGCATCTGATAAAATATGTCATACTATACTAATTGAAAAAAATGACCAAGTATAAGATTGACAAGGCTACGGTTAGTTGGATTCATAACTGGCTCAGTGATCGGACTCAGAGAGTGGTAATAAATGGCTGCACATCCAAATGGAAAAGTGTTTCAAGTGGGGACCACAAGGCTCTGTCCTGGCCCCAGTGTTGTTCAACATTTTTATAAATAATCTAGATAAGGGAACTAAAGGTAAACTAATCACATTTGCAGATTATGTAAAGCTAGGAGGGATAGCTAACACTAGAGAAGACAAAGGATTCAGAAGGATCTAGAAAAGGTTGAACAATGGGCAGCGACTAATAGAATGGTATTTAACGGAGAAATGCAAGATTCTACATCTGGGCAAGAAAAACGAAAATTACATTACAGAATAGGAGGAAAAGAACTAAGCAACAGCACATATGAAAATGACTTGGGTATACTAATAGAGCACAGGCTACACATGAGTCAACAGTGTGATGCAGCAGCAAAAAGGCAAACTGTTCTAGGCTGTATTAAGAGAAGCATAGAGACTAGATCACATTAAATAATTATCCCCTCTACTCCTTCTTGGTCAGACCTCATCTGGAATACTGTGTCCAGTTCTGGACACCACATTGTAAAAAAGACATTGAAAAACTGGAGAAAGTTCAGAGAAGAGCGACCAGGATGATGAGCGGACTGCAAAGTATGTCCTACTAGGAACTGTTAAAGGATCTGGAAATGTCTAGATTGTAAGAAAGAAGACTGAGAGGAGACTTAATAGCTGTCTACAAATATCTCAAGGGCTGTCACATTGTAGAAGGATCATCTTTATTCTCATTTGCACAAGGAAAGACTAGAAGCAATGGGATGAAACTGAATGGGAGGAGACACAGATTAGATATTAGAAAAAAACTTTTTGACAGTTAGGGTGATCAATGAGTGGAACAGGCTGCCACGAGAGGTGGTGAGTTCTCCTTCAATGGAAGTCTTCAAACAGAGGCTGGACAGACATCTGTCTGGGATGATTTAGAGAATCCTGCTTTGAGCAGGGGGTTGGACCAGATGGCCCAGGAGGTCCCTTCCAACTCTACCATTCTATGATTCTAACCCCCTGAGGGAGTGCTGCCGCCACGCCTCAGTATGCCACATAGGAATGAGCAGAGTCTGGCGGGGGACAGTGTGGCCCTGGTGGTGGGCAGTGTGGCCCTGGTGTGGGGGCAGTGTGGCCCTGGTGGGGAGGGGCAGTATGGCCCTGATGGGGGGCAAGCAGTGTGGCCCTGGTGGGGATGGGCAGTGTGGCCCTGGGCAAACTTGAGTGAAAAACATTGTACCAACACAGCCACATTAAGTGAATTGAAGATGTGTTCTGGTGGGTCCTGAGCCCCATGGTGGGCAGGTGTTGAGCCACATGGTGGGTGAGCGCTGAGCCTTGTGGTGGGTGGGCGCTGAGCCCCGTGGTGGGCAGGTGCTGAACCTTGTGGGTGGGCGCTGAGCCCGTGGTGGGCAAGTGATGAGCCTTTTGGTGGGTGGGTGTTGAGCCACATGGTGGGTGGGCGCTGAGCCACATGGTGGGCAGGTGCTGAGCCTTGTGGTGGGTGTTGAGCTACATGGTGGGTGGGCGCTGAGCCTTGTGGTTGGCGGGCGCTGAGCCTTGTGGTTGGCGGGCGCTGAGCCTTGTGGTGGGCAGGCGCTGAGCCCCGTGGTAGGCAAGTGCTGAGCCACATGGTGGGTGGGTGTTTAGCCACATGGTGGGTGGGCGCTGAGCCTTGTGATGGGCGGGCGCTGAGCCCCGTGTTGGGCAAGTGCTGAGCCTTGTGGTGGGTGGGTGTTGAGCCACATGGTGGGTGGGCACTTAGCCATGAGTTACGTCTCTCCATGTGATATATTTCTATGCGCAGTAGTTAGTACATCCGCACTAGTGATGCCGCCATACAGTGATTACGTATTACTGCTATACTGCAGCTAAACTGATCACTTTGCAGAGGCCAGCATTAAACATGACAGCACCATATATTCTGCCTCCAAGGCTAAACTGCAAGTGTTGGGCGCTTAGACTGCCATTCCATGGCGTCTGTTTACCATTACTCACATTTAGTGATGTCCACAGATAGGTTAACTTGACTGGAAAAGAGCACGTTTGAAGAGTCCAGTAGAGGGTTTATTCTCAGCTGAATCCTTGCATAATGCACAGTTACAGTAGGTAAAAAGAGACTTTCCTTATACAGAGCTGTATAAAACGTTTGTCTCCAAGATGGAGATAGACTCAAAGATGGAGAAGGGAGGGGTTACAGAAATGAGAGTCACATGCAAGGGGGGAGGAGACAACCTCTAAAAAGGACAGAACTATACACAGCCATGACAGCAACAATATAATAAAATGCAATACTGTCTGTATGATTCTAAATCATGGGACATGACACTCCCCGTCTGAAATCTTTAGATTTCATGATGATCCAACTTGACACGAAGTGTTACCATGATGTTCAACGATGTCCAAGAAACCTGGAAGACAAAAAAGAAAACAACATGCGAAGATAAACTGTAACAGTTGTAAGTCTAATTCTTGGTTGCTGACGTGAAGTCCTCAACAGTTGGATAGTCCAAGTCCATAGGAGAACCTGTCTTCAGATTGGGGAAGCCGCAACATGCAAACACTTCCACTAACCCAAACAATCCAAAGATGAAAGTTCAAAGTTTTTTTACAGATAAAGGCGTATGACGGTACGCTCCCCGTCGTGAGCTGTGTCCAGTAGAAATATCTTTCATGTGATGTCCTCCTTTGGTAGAAGCAGTACAAGTTCGGTGACTAGGCGAAGGAAAACTCGCGATGAACCACCTTTACACATGTGCCAGCCATGGCACTCTGATGATTTGTTGCTGCTAAAACAATGGGCGATGTGAAGAAGACGAGCTACGGCCCACACGACGGATGACCAGCTTGAGAAGCGTTCAAACTGATGAGACCTTAGCTTCGGTTTTGGTATCACAGAAGTGTAGTGAGTTGAGATGGTTGGTCTGATTTCCTTGTCAGATTCTGGTTCTACCAGCTCATATGTTTTGCTGATATCCTTTGAACAAGGGTCTTTGTACAGGCAACTTGGAGGCGACAGCCACATGTTGACATTGAGTTTAGTCGCAGCTGTATGTCTTGTTCCTCTCTCGGCCGGGTTCAGATCTGTGGGGATGTGATGCCATTGCTCAGTAGAAAATGCTCTGATTCGTTCTACCCTATTGCTGACACAGACGTAGAATTGTTTTGTTTGATTGTATATGTAACCAAGCATATGTAGAATATAAATGAGTCAATATCAATGTCCAATTCATCCCTTATAACTTCTGCAATTTCTACTGCCAGTACGGCAGCACAAAGTTCAAGCCTCGGTATGGAAGGTGCGGGTTTCAGAGTTAGTTTTGCCTTACGCAGGATGAAGCCACAATGTATCCTGTTGCTGGATTCTGAGGCTTTCAGATAGGCCACTGCAGCGATAGCCTCTGTAGATGCATCAGGAAATATGTGGACCTCTTTTCGGAGGGCAGATGCTCTAAGATCTTTAAAGATTTCTTCCATGTTTCCCACCCTTGTTGTTTCTGGGATGGTAGCGGAGTGTCCCAATCTGTGTTCTCGGCGGTTAACTGTCTCAACAGTATCTTGCCTTGGATAGTGATGGGTGCTATAAATCCAAGGGGATCGTAAATGCTGTTGACCACGGATAAGACTCCTTGTTTGGTGAAAGGCTTATTGCGGGCCGATACCTGGAATGTGAACGTGTCCTGTTATATATCCCACAACAGACCAAGACTACGTTGCATGGGAAGAACATCGGAACCCAGATCAAGGTCCTTTAGGCTTGTTGCATGGTCTACGGATGGGAATGCTTTCATTACCTCCTGATTGTTGGAGATAATCTTGTGTAGTCTGAGGTTTTCTGCAGACAGCATTTCCTGTGTTCTGGACAGCAGATCAATTGCTTCTTCACTTCTGGTCGAAGACTTAAGTCCGTCATTAATGTAGAAGTTCCTTTCCACAAATAGACGGGAATCCGATCCATACTCTCTCTCACCTTGTTGTGTTGTCCGTCTCGGTCCATAGATTGCCACAGCAGGTGAGGGGCTGTTGCCGAAGACATGTACCTTCATCCAATAATCTATCACCTCATTGCGGATGTCATTGTCCTTGTGCCATAGGAACCTGAGGTAGTTTCTACTGTCTTCCCTCACGATGAAACAGTGAAACACTTGTTGGATGTTGGCAATTACTGCAACGGGTTCTTGTCTGAAGCGAACCAGTACTCCTATGAGACTGTTGTTCAGGTTGGGTCCGGTGAGGAGCAGGTTATTGAGAGAGATACCTTCATATTGAACACTGGAGTTAAACACCACTCTATTTGATTGGGTTTGTGATGATGGTAGATGCCAAAGGATGGAAGATACCAGCATTCTTCTCCTTCCTTTAGTTGTGGAGCAGGCTCCACATGATCTCTATCAAAGATATTCTGCATGAAGTCGATGAAATGTTTTTCCATCTCTGGTTTCTTCTTTAAAGTGCGTTTTAAAGAGGCAAGTCTTGCAGTTGCTTGCTGCAGATTGTTTGGCAACCTTGTCCTTGGAGAACGAAAGGGTAAGGGTGCTGTCCAGTTGTTGGGAGTCATCCTGGGTGGATTCCTTGTCCATCACCTTAATGAATTCTTTGTCCTCTCTTGCTGGTGCCAACTTGTTATCTTTATTTGTAGAATCAAACACCGTTGACCTGTTTGTCATCGCGGGACAAGAACATGTTCATGTTGTCATGGGTTTCTCGCTGCCGCTTACAGTCACTCAGCGTTTCTTTCGCCCAGTAGTGATGTGGGCATGGTTGACAGTATGTACTGCGACCATTTGGCAAGACATGAGTCTTACATGAGTAAATCTTTGTAGGCCTCTTCATCTTATCTATACAAAGGTTGCCTATGATAACCCAGCCTAGAGCAAAGCGTTGAGCAAATGGAGCATCATGCGGTCCATTGATCTGCTGACGTACCTTGTGCAGTCGGAGAATGTCTCTACCGAGCAGGTCAGGATATTTGCACTGTTGTCAAGAGCTGGTATCTTGTTGGCTATAGTCATTAGATGAGGGTGATGAAGAGCAGTGTTATGATTTGGTAGCTGAGGAGAGCAGGCAAAAAAGGAAATACACCAGAGAGGTTGGAATCTATGGGATTGCAGTACCCTGACTAACCACCACAACTAAAGGCAGCCGTGGAGCGTACCTACATTGGTCCTAGACGCCTCGTCACAACCTGAGAAGCTAACTACACCTAAAGACAGAAAGAGGAAAACTATCTGCCCCGGAGCAGATCCCCAAAGAACATAGAAAGCCCCCAAACATGTAATGGCGGTTAGACAAGAGGAAAATACAGACACAGACAGAAAATAGTATGAGCAAACGTTGGGGCCCAAACTTCCTAAATAGAAAAGGAAAGGAAGGACACTTACTGCAATCCCAAAAAACCCTGAAAAGTACCAACTCTACTAAATACAAAAACACCTGAGATCACACGACCTCTACCACCTAAATTAGTTCTCTGGTGTAACAAAACTAAACAGCAGCCACTGAAAAAACTGGAAAAGGCAAATGAACAAACAACAGTGGCTGAACTAAACTGAGAGGAGCACAAGCCCCCGGAGGGGACCCGGCAGACCCCCACAGAAGTGCAGGACAAAATGCAAAGAGCAAGCACAAAAAACTAAAAGAAGAAAATGTCTTATCTGTTAGCAGAAGATGCAGGCACGAAACAGCAAGCTACAAAGTGAACAGGAATCAAAGATGAGACCAGAACAATTGATCACCGGCAACCCTGATGGGAGGGAACCTCCCTTATATAAGACCAGTCAGTAACACCTGATCGCCAATCTTCACAATCTTCATTGGATAGTTCAGTACTGTTTGTAACCACCAGAGGGAGCTTCTGCTCAGAATTCATTTCTAGCACATTCACAACAGTACCCCCCCCTTGAGGAGGGGTCACCGAACCCTCATTTGAGCAACCAGGTCGGTCAGGATGAGCTCTGTGATACGCACGGATGAGTCTCCTAGCATGGATGTCCGAAGCAAACACCCAAGAATTGTCCTCCTGACCATAACCTCTCCACTTAACCAAACACTGGAGTTTCCGTCTAGAAAAACGAGAATTCAATATTTTCTCAACCACATACTCCAGATTGCCCTCAACCAAAACAGGGTCAGGAGGCACAGCCATAGGAACCACTGGCTCGACAAACCTCTTCAATAAGGACTTGTGGAACACGTTATGGATCTTAAATGTCCCTGGAAGAGGTAAACGAAAGGAAACAGGATTAAGAATCTCCATGATCTTATAAGGTCCAATGAACCTAGGCTTAAACTTAGGAGATGCAACTCTCATAGGGATATTTCTTGAGGACAACCAGACCAAGTCCCCCACTTCAAACCGAGGACCATCAGTCCTATGCCGGTTAGCAAACCGCTGGGCCCTCTCCTGAGAGAGGGACAACCTCTCCACTACCTGGTCCCAAATCTGCTGCATACGCTCCACAACAGAGTCAACACCTGGACAGACAGAAGCCTCCGTCTGTCCTGAAGAAAATCGAGGGTGAAACCCAAAATTGCAGAAAAATGGAGACATCTAAGTGGCAGAGCTAGCCCTATTATTAAGAGCAAACTCAGCCAAAGGCAAAAAAGAGACCCAGTCATCCTGATCAGCAGACACAAAGCATCTCAGATAAGTCTCCAATGTCTGGTTTGTTCTCTCAGTTTGTCCATTGGTCTGAGGATGAAAAGCCGAGGAGAAAGAAAATTGAACACCAAGTTTAGAACAAAAAGTCCTCCAAAATCTGGAAACAAACTGGACTTCTCTGTCAGACACAATGTTCTCAGGAATGCCGTGTAACCGAACCACGTGCTGAAGGAACAAAGGCACCAATTCAGAGGAGGAAGGCAACTTAGGTAATGGCACAAGATGTATCATTTTGGAAAACCTATCACAAATCACCCAGATAACGGTCATTCTCTGAGAAACAGGGAGGTTGGAAATGAAATCCATAGAGATATGGGTCCATGGTCTCTTGGGCACAGGCAATGGCATCAACAAACCACTAGAGCGAGAGCAAGGCTTGGAGCGAGAGCAAGTCCCGCAGGACTGCACAAATTCCCTGACGTCACGAGACAAAGTAGGCCACCAAAAGGACCGACTAACCAAGTCTCTGGTACCAAAAATTCCGGGATGACCGGCCAACGCGGAACAATGAATCTCAGACATCACACTCTTTTTCCACCGGTCTGGGACAAACAATTTCCCAATAGGGCAGCGCTCGGGTTTATCCTCCTGACACCCTTCCAGAGCCAGTCTCAAATTGGGCGAGATGGCGGAAAGAACTACACCCTCTTTCAAAATAACAGCAGGATCAGATAACTCAGGAGAGTCCGCAAGGAAACTCCTCGAGAGGGCATCCGCCTTAACATTCTTAGTGCCAGGAAGAAAGGAAACCATGAAATTAAAACGTGTGAAAAACAAGGCCCACCTGGCCTGTCTAGGATTAAGTCGCTTGGCTGATTCCAGATAAACCAGATTCTTATGGTCCGTGAGGACCACCACCTGATGTTTGGCTCCCTCCAGCCAATGTCTCCACTCTTCAAAAGTCCACTTCATGGCCAATAACTCCCGATTACCCACGTCATAATTACGTTCAGTTGGAGAAAATTTTCAAGAGAAAAAGGCACAAAGGTTACTTTTAGAGGTCTCTGGATCTCTTTGGGACAAAACGGCACCTGCCCCCAATTTCAGAGGCATCAACCTCCACCTGAAATGGCAGAGAAACATCAGGCTGCCGTAGAACAGGAGCAGAAGTGAATCTCTGCTTAAGTTCCTGAAACGCAGAGACTGCCTCAGGAGGCCAATTCACCACATCAGAACCCTTTTTGGTCAAATCAGTCAATGGTTTAACAATAACAGAGAAATTACCAATAAATTTACGATAAAAATTGGCAAAACCCAAGAATCTTTGAAGAGCCTTTAAAAGATGTAGGTTGGACCCAATCACAGATGGCCTGAACCTTGACCGGTCCATTTCAATAACAGATGGGGACAAAATGAATCCCAGAAATGAGATCCTCTGTACGCCAAAAAGACACTTTGATCCCTTCACATACAGAGCATTCTCTCTCAAAATCTGGAACACAGTCCGAACATGTTTCACATGAGTCCCAGTCATTGGAAAAAATCAAGATATCATCCAAATAAACAATCAGAAATTTATCCACAAAATCCCTGAAAATGTCATTCATGAAGGACTGGAAGACAGAAGGAGCATTAGTGAGCCCAAAGGGCATCACTAGGTACTCAAAATGCCCCTCTGGGGTATTAAATGCCGTCTTCCATTCATCCCCGTGCTTAATGCGAATAAGGTTATATGCCCCCTGAGGTCAAGCTTGGTAAACCAAGTAGCACTTTTCACCCTGGAAAACAGGTCAGAAATCAAGGGTAACGGATATTGATATTTCACAGTGATATTGTTCAAGAGACGATAATCAATACACGGCCTTAATGAACCATCCTTTTTGGCCACAAAGAAAAAACCAGCACCCAAGGGTGAAGAGGATGGTCTGATATGACCCTTCTCCAATGACTCCTTGATATAAGACCGCATAGCGTCATGTTCAGGTACAGACAAGTTAAAAAGGCGACCTTTAGGGAATTTACTACCTGGCACTAATTCAATAGCGCAGTCATAGCTCCTATGGGGGGGCAAGGATGCAGATTTACTTTCGCTAAACACATCAGAAAAATCAGTCAAAAAGTCAGGAACATCCTGAGCCTGGGGCAGGCAGAAAAAACAGGAGTGTTGGTATTAACACATTGGCAGCCCCAACTGGTTACAGACACAGATTTCCAATCCAAAACAGGATTATGAGACTGTACCAAGGGAAACCCAGTACGATAATGTCATGCAGATTATACAGCACCAAAAATTTGCAACTCTCCTGATGATCAGGTTCAACCCTCATTATCACCTGAGTAGAGAACTGAGGTTTATTCTCAGCCAAAGGGGTAGAATCGATCCCCAGAAGGGAATAGACTTCTGTAGGGGTATCAAGGGAAACCCACAACGTTTAGCAAAATCAAACATCAGGTTAATAGCTGCTCCCGAATCAACGAAAGCCTGAGCAGAAAATGTGGACAGGGAGCAAATCAGGTAACAGTCAACAAAAATTTAGTCTGAACACTACCCAAGACAGCTGAGCGTGCAAAACGTCTTCCCCGCTTAGGGCAGACTGAAATAGCATGAGAGGCATCACCACAGTAGAAACATAACCCATTGCGTTTTCGAAACTCATGACGCTGTGCCCCAGAAGCCACTCTATCACACTGCATGGGTTCAGAAGCTGGTTCACAAGGCAACACTATTCCACGCATACCTCTACGCTCACGCAAACGTCTGTCAATTTGAATCGCTAATGACATAGAATCATTGAGACCAGAGGGGACAGGGAATCCCACCATAACATCCTTTACATTCTCTGACAGACCCTTCCGAAAAAGGGCTGCCAAAGCATCGTCATTCCATTTGGTCAGGACTGCCCACCTTCGGAATCTCTGACAGTATAACTCAGCGTCCTGAAGCCCCTGATTTAATGCCAACAAGGCTTTTTCAGCTTGATCAGTGACATTAGGCTCATCGTACAATAACCGCAGAGCCCGAAAAAATGCATCAACATCACTCAAAACAGGATCCCCAGGTGTCAGGGAAAAAGCCCAATCCTGAGGATCGCCGCGCAGGAGAGAGATGACAATTTGAACCTGCTGTGCTGCGTTCCCTGAGGACTTAGATTTCAAGGCAAAAAACAACTTAGTTATTTTTGAAATTCAGAAATTTAGCTCGATCCCCTAAAAACAAATCTGGCATGGGAATCCTAGGTTCCACAACAGGCAACCCTGCAAGATAGGTAGCAATACTCCGAACTTCAGTGGCAAGCTGATCCACACGGCAGACAACTGTGCATACTCCATTAAGAGAAAAAAAAATCCTCCTCAGCATTCAGAGAAACAGAGGGAAAAAAATAAATAAAAAAAATCTCTGACAATCTTCTTTCTTTAACACTATTTTTCCCTTCTGTGAGTACCATACAGATATCAGTTTTAGGGCCGGTGATACTGTTATGATTTGGTAGCTGAGGAGAGCAGGCAAAAAAGGAAATACACCAGAGAGGTTGGAATCTATGGGATTGCAGTACCCTGACTAACCACCACAACTAAAGGCAGCCGTGGAGCGTACCTACTTGGTCCTAGACGCCTCGTCACACCTAAGAAGCTAACTACACCTAAAGACAGAAAGAGGAAACTATCGCCCCGGAGCAGATACCCAAAGAACATAGAAAGCCCCCAAACATGTAATGGCGGTTAGACAAGAGGAAAATACAGACACAGACAGAAAATAGTATGAGCAAACGTTGGGGCCCAAACTTCCTAAATAGAAAAGGAAAGGAAGGACACTTACTGCAATCCCAAAAAACCCTGAAAAGTACCAACTCTACTAATTACAAAAACACCTGAGATCACACGACCTCTACCACCTAAATTAGTTCTCTGGTGTAACAAAACTAAACAGCAGCCACTGAAAAAACTGGAAAAGGCAAATGAACAAACAGTGGCTGAACTAAACTGAGAGGAGCACAAGCCCCCGGAGGGGACCCGGCAAACCCCCACAGAAGTGCAGGACAAAATGCAAAAAGCAAGCACAAAAAACTAAAAGAGGAAAATGTCTTATCTGTTAGCAGAAGATGCAGGCACGAAACAGCAAGCTACAAAGTGAACAGGAATCAAAGATGAGACCAGAACAATTGATCACCGGCAACCCTGATGGGAGGGAACCTCCTTATATAAGACCAGTCAGTAACACCTGATCGCCAATCTTCACAATCTTCATTGGATAGTTCAGTACTGTTTGTAACCACCAGAGGGAGCTTCTGCTCAGAATTCATTTCCAGCACATTCACAACAGAGCAGCTCTGGTGTTGGAATCTTCTCTCTATTGGATGGTATCTGGTTGCACTCGACGAGTGTGGGCAGAGGTATCTCTACGTTGTTCTCAAGTGAAGATACTATAAGTCCATTGGCTCTTCTCCCAGAGACCTCTGTAACTGTTAAAAATGCTTAATTTCATATATTTTTCCAGGACTTGTTACCAGATGCGATACTCTAAGGAAAATGTCACAATGTTTCTTATAAAAAAAATGTAGTGGTTTATTGGACTGTCCACCAAAAAACATCATTGCAGGAAAACATAAAATGAGTGAAATAGTTACGTAAGATTCCATTTGTCCATAGCAAAACTTGTACACATCTTTCCTTGGTGTCCTGAATGGTAAATGATATTCTGTCTCTGTCAGCGATAGCAGGAACAACACGTGGTTACATGGCAGCTGGCTGTTCATTCCTTATAGTTCTTGTCCATGTGTCTTGGAGTGAGTGAGCGAGCAAGAGCCCCCCTCCCTTCATGTAACCATTATATATACGTCCCTTAGATCACGTGGTCTCTATATATGGGGATGACACTGTACCATACAGAAATAGCATCTGTAATGTTAGCTGAAAGTCAATGTACTCGGTACAGAATTGAGTGTATAAAGAATAAATCCATAACCAATATTTAATATTTAACAATTCCCCTTTTGAGGGTGACAGACATTAATTGGAACCTCAAACTAGAGAAGTTCATCTTTAGGATAATCAGATTTTCTTTCTTCTTTTTTGGCAAAAATAATTTAATTTCCATAATAATAATAATATCAGATTGTTATATGCACTCAATAACATAATGATGTGAATTCATGTTATGGTAAACCGTGACCAATATTCATATAAAATATGTCTTATACTTTCCTAAACCTAAATCGAAGCATCTCCGGTCCAGTCATCATCATCTGGTGTCATCTGATCTTCATCTTGACGTCTTGTTCTTGATTCTTTTAAAACACAGTCTTTATACGATAATTCCTTTGAAATAACATGTAGATATTGTGGAGACCGTGTGTCATGTGTCCATCAAAGTCCATAAATTCAAATGTTGATAAGAAAACAAAGTCCATTGATGAAATGAAGCTTTAATATCTGAGCAGTGTCACCTTTGAAGACCTGGACTTACATTGGCTCGCCTTGGATATTTCTGGAATCCTCCATGCCATCCGCACTGGTCTTGGAACAGGTGTGACATCTTTGGTCAGCAAAGCAAGGGTTAAAATGACTCTTCCTTGCTAAAGATAGCACCATAACCAGTCCTTAGTCCTAATACAAGGACTCATGTCAGGGTTGTAGTTTCCTGACAATTACCTTATTGTTCACCAGCTTTCATTGAAGCTTCATAGGTGATAGGAAACCACTGGAGCGTGATAAAAACGTGAATAACACAGTTCATATTAGCATCATAGGATCGTCGTCCCCTGCAGTCGTGGCTGTCAGTTTAGATACTGCGATCGTGGCTGTCAGTGGTGAATACTGCGTTGTGGCTGTCAGTGGTGGATACTGCAGTTGTGGCTGTCAGTGGTGAAATACTGCAGTTGCTGTCAGCGGTGAAATGAATTGTAATTGACACAGTCTATTATTACTCAGACATATAGAGCCTTTTTACCTTCTGGAACTTCGGCTTTTTCTTCTTGCAACTTTTAAAACTTACTTGAATTTAGAAATATGAAAAGTCTTTATTAACGTAATTCCAATATCTTGCTGAAGTCTTCATTCCCTATTCTATACCAAATCTGGTAATTTTCCTAACCTAATAAATCACAGCGTACCATAGCAATCAATAATATCCATAGAATTATTATCAGAATAGTAATATGGAATTTCATGTTTGTGTGTAAAACAAATAATGATGATAATGCATTATTAACCATATTCTTCATGAGATAGAACATTTTTATGTCATAGGTGTAATTACCTTTTCAACCCATAGGGTCAGTGGTGTTTTTCATGTAACAAGTGTTTCCATCTTTATTACTAAAACTTTATTAATGGAATATATTTATTAGACCAATAATAGATAAGAATGTATAGCCATGAACCAAAATGTGAATATGAGTGAATGAATGAATGAAAGAAATTATTGTATTTACTCAGAATTAAACATTTTCTTTTAATGAACCGATATCTTTTACTATATATTTAATGAAGCAATTCTCATACTAGACATTACTTTATTAATATTGATGTTTCTTGATTGAGTAAAAAATAAAAATTAAGAATCAAAAAGAG
The DNA here is from genome assembly GCA_033576555.1 of Oophaga sylvatica. Taxonomy (NCBI): domain Eukaryota; kingdom Metazoa; phylum Chordata; class Amphibia; order Anura; family Dendrobatidae; genus Oophaga; species Oophaga sylvatica. Next base: position 44,681 of record JARQOD010005021.1, read on the forward strand.
ATAAAGGAAGAATAAAAATGAAAAATAAGAATAAACAAAGAATAAAAATGAAAATAAAAATAAAGCTTATATGTTTATGACAAATGTTGAGTAGTTATGTTCTCAGTAACACATACCCTTAATATTTCCATTATCTGGATGATTTCATATTTGTCATGACCTTGTGTTACCAAAATATTCATAATTTATGCAACTTTGCATGTAATCCCCTTCTTAGTGTACAGAAATGACTCTTTATAATACTTAATGTTATTATCTCTAGTAGTTCTACCATTGTACCTTTTTATAGTTTTTTAAAATGTGTGAAGAAGCGTATTGATGAAATGTGATGATGTATTCAGGATCAAAAACACTTTTCCCCTTAATACCAAAAAAATATTATTTTTTAAATATTCATTTATCAAAACCAAAATGAAAAAAAATAATTGTTTTATAAATTATTTATGTAACTTCTGTTTTGCTTTATACCATATATTTTGTCTGAAGAGTGTACCATCTATGTAACCATTAAAAATAAAAAAACATTGAATATCATAAAATTATCCTTTGGAAAAAGGAAAAAAAATAATAATCTAAATGTAGATTTCTTGATAAAACCATTTTGATGTGTGATTACACTTATCTACTATTAACTAAAAAAATAATAATTACTAAAGGAATATATGTTGAGTAGATTAATATTTCATAATGTATCTTAATAATCTAATAATTGAACTGATTTGTATTCTTTCTTAAAAAACAAAGGGTTTTTTTCTCACATACCATGAATTGTGAAACTTTTCCATACATCCACATACACTTAGATTATATTCACTCTTAGCAGTGCTCATACACACATCTGTCATCTGTCACTGAGAATGTGACACATATAAGTTTACACCACAAATTCCACATACAAAGGTAGGAATACATGTATTTACCCAAAATAATTGTATCCTAATTATCAATGCGCATTGTAGCTACTAAATTTAATATCTTAATATTTCTTTGAATATTCCCTATTACATATAACAAAACTTTGTAAACCATTCTATAGATAGAAGGACTCATAAGAAAATTAGGTATGAGCTGTATCTTACTTCATACAAGGGTTTGTAACTGAAAACCTGTAATTAAGGCCTAAAAAAAATTATTTTACTTGCAAAGGCTGAGCTCTCAAAAATTCTTTCACAAGAGCTTTAAGTTGCAACCACTGAAATAGGGTTTTATGGTTTCCTATTATAGAACAGTTTGAATGTCACATGTGTGACTGTCAGCAGTAAGAACATATTGCCATGCAAATAAATAACTTCAAAATTTTACAACACACAAAAAAAAATTTTAGATTCAGTTAAATATTTTTTTCTTTTAAGTGTTAAATATATAAAAACAGCAGTTATTACAAATTCCTGTGAAATAAAGGAATAAATTTCCCTGTAAGAGAATTTTTTTCAGATTAAGTCCTACTTTGAAGTGAAAATTCAAGGAAATAAGAGAAAGGTTAATATCATATTCATACAGAAACAAATCAATTGAAATGTCTTATACAAATAATGTATTGGCGTTTAAAGTAATTCTAATTTACTGGTTTATTTTTAATTATCACTTTTACATAGATATACAGTTATACAAATCTATTTTAAAGTATACTATATATACTGTATACTGTTGAATATTTATATATATTTACAAAACTGTAGAATACAGAATTATATTTGTAAAATAATTACAAAAAAACTAATAATATTTGTATATCACTTTTACACAACTAAATTCATTTTTAGTCATTCCCAAACCAAATTTTATTTTTTGTCAAAAAAGTCCCCGAAAACTCTTTTTATCATTCCTTTTTTTAATGATTGTTTGAGCAGCTCGATAATGAGCTGTAAACTGAAGACTCATTATGACTTGAGGAATCACCTGTTTCTGTCTTAATGTCCGCCATTTGTTTTTTACAGAGAGGTTGAATTTGAATTTTTAACTCTTTCTGCAAAGTTTTTCTGTGGAGTCTTGGTCATTTGTAGGGCTTATAACAAATATTAATTTTCTTCGACGTCTGATTTGATTCGGGGATGACTCAGTTTAGGAGTTTTGACATGGTTTTTGAAAAATTTACTCTGATTTTACAAATTTAAATAAATTTTTTTCCATCACGATTTCATGTTTTCTAGCAAAACAAGGAATTGTGCAAATTAAAATAAAGATCTTTTTTTGCGCAATAACCGAAAACAGAATTTAGGAATCCAAAATTTATCCACAAAAAACTTTATCATTAATTTGTTTTACATTGGTAATGAGAGGTTTTTTACAACCTTTCAAAAAATGGACATGAATGGGAAAAGTACCGTTATATCATTTTAAAACCCCCCCATGTATAAGCCGACCCCCTAATTTTGCCACAAAAAAAAGGGAAAATTATTGATCGCTTAAAACTAGGGTAAAAATTTATGCCCCATATGATGTCCACAGATTATGGCCCCCTATTTCCAAAAATTTTGCCCCCAATGTTCCACAGTTTTTCCCCCCTTGCCAGATTTTGCCCATAGTTCCACGATTTTGCCCCCCCCATGCTCCGTTATGCCCCCCCTTTTTTTTTACAGCTTATACCCCATATGCCCTTTTTGCCCCATATGCTCCAGATTTGCCCCCCAAGTTCCCAGCTTTGCCCCCATAGCCCCTATTAGCCCCCCAAAGTTCCCCCATAGCCCCCAAAGCTCCTATTAGCCCCCCCAGCGCACATTACCCCCATGCCCCATGTATTAGGCCCCCTTGCTGCTGTCAAAACAAAGACATACTACCTCTCGTGTGGGGGCCAGGTGTCGGTGCCGAGCAGGCAGTGACACTGGCGCTAGGGGGACGGGCGGTGTCACCGCTCGTCAGGACCCCCAAAACCTGAGATATTTCTGTCCTTCTCCCACTGGGCTGCGCCCTTTTTGGGCCAGCAGTGAATGATCTGGGAGGGGCGGCGCTAACTATGACACCGGCCTTCTGATCTTTCCAGCCAGAGGAGTCGCGAGGACGCATTTTGCAGGGGGAAGGGCAGGTAATACGCTATACTACCCCTCCCGCGCGTCCTGCAGCCCCTCCTCTTCCCCGGCGCTCTCCACAGGCTTCGTCCTGCGGGTTTTCACGGGCCCCGCTCTTAAAAAGTCATGAAAGAAAAAATTTCTGACTTTAATGAGGGGGTGCCATGTGTCGCTGCGGAAGGACCCGGAGCTGGGGGAGGGGGGGGCTGAAGGCCGGCTGGGGGGGGGGTTTTGGTTGACCGCCCCCCCCCCCCTCCCCCTCCCCCGCCGACCCCCGTAAAGCCGGGGGGGGGATTTCCCCCAAAAAAAATGGGCTGAAAACCCCGGCTTATACAGGGTTTACGGACTTTTTCCGAAAACCCTTTTTTTTGAGAAAAAAATTTTGGACAATTTTCATTTAAGCAAAAAAAATCAGAATTTTCAGTCTTCTTTTTATTTAGATCCAGTAGTCGTTATCAAAAAAAAATTTTAAATTTAAACGTTAAAAAGGTTGGGGGAACCAAATTTAAATAATTGATTTTTCTCTTTCATTACTTAAAAAAAATTTTATGACAAAATTTTAAAAATTTTCAGAATTTCCCAATGGATTTTGTTTCTTTGCAGGAATGATTTTGCTGTTTTAAAAATTTTTTTTCCCTAACTTTGTTTGGGTTGGGCCTTTTTGTTTTTTTTTGGGGCCATTGAACCCCGTCCTCGATTTTCATCACACAGTTCTGAGCTCCTCCCTTTTTTCCCCTCCTACTTAATTCTGAGTCCCCCCCCTTGTTTCCCCCACTTTTTTTACTCATCAGGACAAGGCCCCCTTGAGTCCATTACAGACACATGTCCCAATTTCCAATTTCCTCATTACGTCAACCCCGGGGGGGAACATCATAGTATCTCTGACATTTTTTCTCAGTCATTTTTGATTTCTTTGATAAAAAAAATTGTGAAATACGTCAACAACTGTAAAAATTTTTAATTTCTCTCTTTCTTTTAAAAAACACCCGTGATTTTAGCTTTGTTTTCCTTTTTTACATTTGCATATTGGGGCCATAAAAATTTTAAATTAGATGTCTACAGACTTTAAATTTTAGTCTATTTGCTTAGAAAAAGTAATTACATCCATTGTTTCTTACCTTGAAATATCTCATTTTTAGCTCTTTTTTTTGGACAACGCTGGTCTCTGCATCAGAACGTCTGTTCCTGTAGTATTTGGGGAACTCTTAGTCCTCTTTCATAGGTTTTTTTTGATCCTTGTGACGTGAAAGTGTAATTTTGGGGACTTGGCAACGGGGGTTTTTTCAAACCACCCCCCCTGTACGGGGGAAAAATCCACAAAAAAGCACAGATCAAACTGTCGGGGTCGCCAAAATGTTTAAAAAAGTTTAAATTTTAATTTTTTTCCAGGACTTTTTACCAAAGTGATACCTAAGGAAAATGTCAAAATGTTTTTATAAAAAAAAATGTAGTGGTTTATTGCTGTCCCAAAAAACATTTGCGGGGAAAAAAAAAAAGTGAAATGTTAAAAAAGAGATTGTCAAATTTTTTCCCCTGCAAAATTTTTTCACACTTTCCTTGGTGCCGAATGGTAAATGATTTTCGTCTCTGTCAGCGCTAAGGAAGCACACGTAGTTACATAGCGGCCCCTTAAAATTAGTTTTCTTTTAAAAAAAGTTCAGGTCTGAAGAGAGGAGAGAGCCCCCCTCCCTTCATTGGCATTAATATACGCCCCTTAATCGGGTTTTTAGGGATGACACTTTCCCCCAAAAGAAATGCTTTGTAATGTCGCTAAAGAATGTCTCGGACAAAATTGAGTGAAAAAATAAATCCAAAACCAATAATTAATATTTAACAGAAAAAACCATGAAAATGTAAAAGGGGGGGAAAAAAATTTCCCCCTTTTAATCAAAAAAACAAAAGCTCTGACCTTGAATGATTGGTTGTTTATCGCCGGAGGGGATACCCCTTTTGTCTTTTCAGGCTGACCTTTGGGAATACGTTCACCAGGCATTCTTTGGCATGACTTGCCCCCAAAGGGCCTTTTTACAAACTTTTGTGCATGAAGATGAAACCTTGGGGACTTGTTGTTTGTTTCCTCCCCCCCTACTTGTGGGGGGGCGGAAGGGTGAGCTGGCAGAGGTAGGTTGGGTGAATGGAGTGCTTGCAGTGGTCCTCACTGTCCCTTCAAACATTAAAAGAATTTTACGGTCCCTTTTCAAATGTTCAGTAGAAGTACACATTGAACATATACCAAACTCTTTTTTTTAATTTTTCGTTTGGAGCGGGGTCTTTTTTAACCAATGCACTTTTTAGGGTTTTTGGTTTTAGAATGGGACACATCGTTGGATCTTCAACCTTTCCGGTTGCCCGGATGTCGGGGTTTTTACTGACCGGGCCTCCCTTTGGTTTTAGGGGTTGAAGTGGGCCTCTAATTGAAGGGGGTTTGGACCGGATCCGCTGGGTTTTCATAGGAAAATTGGGTCGGCTTTCGCTCTGCATATCCTTGATAAATTCCAGAAGGGAAAAATGGAGGAAAGAGGGGGGATTTTGGTTTTTTGTATTTTTTAACCCAAATGGTCCACTTCTCTTTATATTGTATGGGGGTTAGAAAAAGTTGAGTTAACGCCCGAGCGGTTCCCCGGAGTAGGCCAAAATTGGTGGTTTCTGCCCCTTTGGTAATGGAGCTTAGGAGGGCGTGAGCTCTGGAATTTTGAACTTCCTTGCTGGTATTTTGGGGAAAACCCCTTTGAGCTTAACCCCTCTGCCATCGACGTACTTTTCCCCCCAGGATGGACCTAATTCCCCTGGGCGGAATAGTACGTCATGGGAGACACTGCGCTCCCGGGGGGGTGCAGCTGATCGCCGCCGGGGGTCAGTGATTTCACAGTGACCTGGACTGGTTTTCGGGGGGCACGGACTGTCCCGGACATTAACCCTGGCAAACCGCGACAAACATGTGCGGTGTACCCCGGGGAAGGGGGGGGGTCGGCAGGGGGGGGGGTCCCTGCGCGCCCCCTGAGACCCCCAAGCGCGCGATGTGCGCGCTGTTCGA
>JARQOD010005022.1:0-50715 GCA_033576555.1 Oophaga sylvatica
ACCAGGGGGGCTGCCATGGTTAATACCAACATCCTTTTTTTTCTGCTCCCCCCAGGGAGGATGTTCCTGACTTTTTGTTTGATTTTTCTGATGTGTTTAGCGAAAGTAAATCTGCCATCCTTGCCTCCCCATAGGAGCTATGACTGCGCTATTAAATTTTAGTGCCAGGTAGTAAAATTCCCAAAAAGGTCGCCTTTTTAACTTGTCTGTACCTGAACATGACGCTTTTGCGGTTTTTATATCAAGGAACCCATTGGAGAAGGGTCATATCAGCCCAAATCACTTTCACCTTAGGTGCCGGTTTTTTCTTTGTGGCCAAAAAAGATGGTTCTTTTAAGGCCTGTGTATTGATTATCGTCTTTTTGAACAATATTATGTGAAATATAAATACCCGTTACCTTGATTTCTGACCTGTTTTCCAGGGTGAAAAACGTACTTGGTTTCCCAAAGTTGACCTCAGGGGGGTTAACCTTATTCGCATTAAGCACGGGATGAATGGAAGCGGCATTTAACACCCCTGAAGGGCATTTTGAGTACCTTGTGATGCCCTTTGGGCTCACTAATGTCCTTCCGTCTTCCAGTCCTTCATGAATGACATTTTCGGGGATTTTGTGGACAAGTTTCTGATTTTTATTTGGATGATATCTTGATTTTTTCAAATTTGACTGGGGACTCTCATGTGAAACATGTTCGAACTGTATTCCAGATTTTGAGAGGAATGCTCTGTATGTGAGGGTCAAAGTGTCTTTTTGGCGTACAGAAGATCTCATTTCTGGGATTCATTTTGTCCCCATCTGTTATTGAAATGGACCCGGTCAAGGTTCAGGCCATCTGTGTTTGGGTCCAAACCTACTTCATTAAAGGCTCTTCAGAGATTTTTGGGTTTTGCCAATTTTTTATCGTAAATTTATTGGTATTTCTCTGTTATTGTTAAACATTAACTGATTTGACCGAAAGGGTTTTGAGTGGTGAATTGGCTCCCGAGGCAGTCTCTGCGTTTCAGGAACTTAAGCAGAGATTCACTTCTGCCTGTTCTACGGCAGCCTGATGTTTCTCTGCCATTTCAGGTGGAGGTTATGCCTCTGAAATTGGGGCAGGTGCCGTTTTGTCCCAAAAAGATCCCGAGACCTCTAAAAGTAACCTTGTGCCTTTTTCTCTCGAAAATTTTTCTCTACTGAACGTAATTTTGACCCTAGGTAATCGGAGTTATTTGGGCCCTGAAGTGGGCTTTTGAAGAGTGGAGACATTGGCTGGAGGGACAAACATCAGGTGGTGGTCCTTACGGACCATAAGAATCTGGTCTATCTGGAATCTGCCAAGCGACTCAATCCTAGACAGGCCAGGTGGGCCCTTTTTTTTCCACACGTTTTATTTTGTGGTTTCCTTTCTTCCTGGCACTAAGAATGGTTTAAGGGGATGCCCTCTCGAGGAGTTTCCTTGCGGACTCTCCTGAGTTATCTGATCCCTCTGTTATTTTGAAGGAGGGTGTAGTTCTTTCCGCCTTCCCCTCCCCTTTAATTTGGACTTGCTCTGGAGGGGTTGTCAGGAGGATAGGCCCGAGCGCTGCCCTTTTGGGAAAAATTTGGGTTTGTCCCGGACCAATGGAAAAAGAGTGTGATTTTTCTGAGATTCATTGTTCGCATTGGCTGGGCACCCCGGAATTTTTGGTACCAGAGACTTGGTTAGTCGGTCCTTTTGGTGGCCTACCTTGTCTCGCGATGTCAGGGAATTTTGTGCGTCCTGCGGGACTTGCTCTCGCTCCAGCCTTGCTCTCGCTTAGTGGTTTGTTGATGCCATTGCCTGGTGCCAAGAGACCAGGGACCCATATCTCTATGGATTTCTTTTCCCGATCTTCCTGTTTCTCAGGAATGACACCATCTGGGTAATTTGGATAGGTTTTCCAAAATGATAATCTTGTGCCATTACCTAAGTTGCCTTCCTCCTCTGAATTGGTGCCGTTGTTCCTTCAGCACGTGGTTCGTTTACACGGCATTCCTGAGAACATGTGTCTGACAGAGGGGTCCAGTTTGTTTCCAGATTTTGGAGGACTTTTTGTTTCTAAAATGGGTGTTCAATTGTCTTTCTCCTCGGCATTTCATCTCAGACCAATGGTCAAACTGAGAGAACAAACCCAGACATTGGAGACTTTATCTAAGATGCTTTGTGTCTGCTGATCAGGATGACTGGGTCTTTTTTTGCCTTTGGCGGGAGTTTGCTTTTAAATAATAGGGCTAGCTCTGCCACTTTGAGTCTCCGTTTTTCTTTTATTCTGGGTTTCACCCTCGATTTTTTTCAGGACAGACGGAGGCTTCTGTCTGTCCAGGTGTTGACTCTGTTGTTGAACTTTATGCAGCAGATTTGGGACCAGGTAGTGGAGGGTTGTCCCTCTTCAGGAGAAGGCCCAGCGGTTGCTAACGGCTAGGACTGATGGTCCTCGGTTTAAAGTGGGGGACTTGGTCTGGTTGTCCTCAAAGAATTTTCCCTATGAGATTTGCATCTCCTAAATTTAACCCTAGGTTATTGGACCTTATAAGATCATGGAGATTATTAATCCTGTTTCTTTTCGGTTTGCTCTTCCAGGGACATTTAAGATCCATAACGTGTTCCACAAGTCCTTTTTGAAGAGGTTGTTGAGCCAGTGGTTCCTGCTGCTGTGCCTCCTGACCCTGTTTTGGTTTGAGGGCAATCTGGAGTATGTGGTTGAGAAAATATGGATTCTCGTTTTTCTAGACGAAGACTCCAGTATTTGGTTAAAGGGAGGGGTTTTATGGTCAGGAAGATAATTCTTGGGTGTTTGCTTCGGACATCCATGTAGGGACTTATCCGTGCGTATCATAAACTCATCCTGCCCGACCTGGTTGCTCAAATGAGGGTTCGGTGACCCCTACAAGGGGGGGGTACTGTTGTGAATGGGTTTGAGATGAGTTTTTGAGCAGAGGCTCCCTCTGGTGGTTACAAGCGGTACTAGTGAGGATTGGGAATCAGGTGTTATGATTGGTCTTTTTTAAGGGAATCATTTTTTCCCCTCAGGGTTGCCGGTGATCAATTGTTCTGGTCTGAATTCCCTTTTTTCCAGTTTCCCTTTTAGCCTGCTGTGTCGTGTCGCATCTCCCGCTATCAGATAAGACAATTTCTTATTTTGTGTTTTGTATATTTTTGCAATTTGTCCTGCACTTCTGTGGGGGCCTTCTGGGGTCCCTCCGGGGCTTTTTGCCCTCTCAGTTTAGCCAGCCACTGTGTTTTGTACTTTTGTTTTTGCAGTTTTTTTAGTGGCTGCTGTTTTTGTTACACCAGAGAACTAATTTAGGTGGTAGAGGTCGTGTGATCTCAGGGGATTTTGAAAATTTGTATGTTGGGTGTTTTTTAGGGTTTTCTGGGATTGCGTAAGTACCCCTTTCCCGTCCTTTTCTATTTGATAGTTTGGGCCCCAGCGTTTTTCTCATTCTATTTTCTTTCTGTGTCAGTATTTCCTCTTGTCTAAAAAGCCTTACATGTTTTGGGGGGTTTCTATTATCTTTGGGGTTCTGCTCCGGGGGAGATAGCTTTCCTATTCTATCTTTGGTGTGTTAGTTTCTCAGGCTGTTTCGAGGCGTCTAGGACCCTGTAGGAACGCCCACGGCTGCCCCTAGTTGTGGTGGTTAGTCCCGGGTACCTGCAATCTCATAGATTCCAACTGCTCTGGGGTATTTCCTTTTTTACCTGCATCCTCAGCTACCCTAACATAACACAACTCCCAAAACGACAACCAAAGATTTAAAGGAAACCAATCAACAAATAATTAATTGCAGCCGGGAGAAACTGCACCCAGTCCCAAAAACTGAGCACAGACAGAATTAACTCCCAACTGCCCAAACACAAAGAAACAGCAACTCAGCTGTGAGAAGTCAGAATGTGCAACCGCGACGATCTTCGTGCGATGCAAACATGATCACTTTTCAATAGAAATGTGTGGAAGACGTTGGGGATCTTAAAGTCCTTGATGCATCTTATTTGGTAATTTTCCTTGGCTTAAATTTTGGAGACGCCAACTTCAATAGGGATATTTATTGAGACAAACAAACTGTCACCACTTTAAACCAAGGACCATCAAAGTCCTATGCCGGTGGCAAAACCGTTCTGGGCCCTCTCCTGAGAGAGAGATACTTATCACTATTGATCCAATATCTCGCTGCATTATCCCCACTTTGAGTCAACACACGAGACTGACAGATGCCTCCACAGCCCAAGAAAATCGAGGATGTTACCCCATAATTGCAAAAATAGATGGGGGGACATCAAGTGGCAGAACTAGCCCATATTTTTTGGGCTAATTCAGCCAAAGGGCTAAAAATGAGATCCCAGGTCATCTTGTTAAGCCGACACAAATCATTCAATTAAGTTTCAAAGGTATGGTTTCGTTCTCTCTGTCCTGCCCATTGGTTGAGGGTGAAACGCAGATGAGAAAAGACAGATGAAACTCCTAGTTTTAGAACAAAAGGTCCTCCAAAATTCTGGGAAAAATTGGACTCCTCTGTCTGACACGTTGTTCTCAGGAAAAATTGCCGTTGCAACGGAACCACAGCTTGAAAAACAAGGGCAAACAACTCGGAAAAGAGGATGGAACTCGGCTGTGGCACAGATGAATCATCTTGGAAAATCTATCACTGATCACCCAGATAACGGTTATTATTGTAGAGACAGGGAGGTCAGATTAAAATCCATAGAGATAAGGGTATAATGGCATCCTGGGCACAGGCAATGGCTTTAAACAATCCTCTAGAGTGAGAGCATGGTTTGTCCAGAGAACTTGTCCACAGGACTGCCCAAAATTCTGACATCACGAGAATCACCTTATCTTAGTACAAGAAATTCCGGGATGAACTGCCAAGCAATAGCAATGAACTTCAGACATAAACTTGCTTCCTCCATAGGTCTGGGTCTTACTATTTCCCCGCAGGGTAACGTTCAGGTTAATCACCCTGATTTTGCTCCTGGGCTGTCTCTAATTTAGCGTGTGATAGCGGAAAGAACCACCCACCCTTTTCAGAATGGCAGTAGGCTCAGTCACTTCAAAGGAAACTCCTAGGACAGGGCATCCGCCTGAACATTCTTAAGTACCGGGAGAAGAAAGGTGGACCACAAATTTAAATACGCTTGTATATAAAACATAGGCCCTCCTGGACTGTCTAGGATTCAATAGATTGGTGATTGAGATAGATCCAAGTTTTTGTGGTCTGTGAGGACCACACTTGAGTTTGGCTCCTCCAACCAATGTCTCATCTTCGAACCCCCACTTCATAGCCAAAAATCCGTTTCCCCATTAATTAGTTCCTGGGGAAAAATTTCGGGAGAAGGGGCAAAAGGGGTTAATTAGAGGTTACAGGATCTCTTTGGGAAAAATGGCTCCCGCCCAATTAGAAGCATCTTTTTCACCTGAATGGGAGGAAACTTAGGTTGCCCAGAACCGGAGCAAAAGTGAATCCCCACTAAGCTCTAAAAAGGAACTCCCTCTGGAGCCCCAATTTCCCACTCGGGCCCCTTTTTTGGGTCAAATCGAAGTGGTTTCACGATACCCGAAAAATTATTTTAAATTTTCGGTAAAAAATTAGCAAAAACCCCAAAATTTTTTGAAGAGCCTTCAAGGAAAAAGGGGGTGAAACCCCAAACAGAAATGGCCTGAACCTTTACGGGTCCCTTTCAATGCGGATGGAGATAGAAAAGAATCCCAAAAAAGAAACCCTTTTACGCCAAAGAGACATTTTGATTCCTTGAAATACAAAGTTTTCTCTCATTACGGGAAAACCCTCCCAAAAATGTCCACATGAGAATCCCCGTCATTAGAAAAATCAAAATATGTCCAAATAAAAGATCAGAAAATTTCCAAAAATGCCGGAAAATTCGTTGATGAAAATTTTGGGAAAACGGAGGGGCTTTTTTTGAGCCCCAAAAAGGTCATAGGTACTCAAAAAGCCCTCAGGGGTATTAAACGCCCTTTTTCATTATCCCCGGCTTAATGCGGAAAAAAGATTATCGCCCCTAAAGGGCAGTTGGTAAAAACCAAAATAGACTTTCCTCGGGAGAAAAAATCGGAATGGGGGGAACGGTTGATATTTAAAAAGTGATCTTTTAAGGAGTGATAGTCAATACATGGGCTCAATGAACATCCTTTTTGGCCAAAAGAAAAAAACGCCCCCCCAAAAGGGGAAGGGACAGTCTAATATGACCCTTCTCCAATGACCCTTTTATATAAGATCCTTTGATCAAGCTCAGACAAATTAAAAAGCCGGACCTTTGGGAATTTACAACCGGGAACCAACTCAAACGCGCAATCTAATCCATGAGGAGAAGGAACGCAGTTAGGGCCCTGTAAACTAGCGACCACCGCGATCCCGAAAGATATGAACTTGTCAGGACGCTTTTGTGTTTGTGTGTTGTGATATGGTAGGGGACAGTACAAAAATAGCCAAGGCAGCCCGTCCCCAGGAGGGTGGTAATAATGGGTTTAGACCCCCCAAATAACCATAAAACTAGAAGCAGCTGTGGGCGTACCTACGATGAACCCAGACCCTTAACACAGCCAGAGAGTTAGCTAAGCCAAAGATAGAAAGGGGAAAAACTAACTGCCCCCGGAGTGTGCCCCCAAAGGAAAAGGGAGCCCCACACAATATTGGCGGTGAGAAAAAAAAATACAACGCAGGCGAAAATAGGTAAGCAAAAGCTGGGGGGCCAAAAAAAGGATAGGAAGGACAGAAAAGAAAACTTTCTGCAATCCAGCAAAAAACCCTTTGGAAAAAAACCCAAAACCCTTTGATTCCCAAAAATCTGAGACCACACGATCTCTCCCGCTAGATAGAACTCTGGTGTGAAAAGGTAGTACCGCACCCCAACTGAAATAAAGGGACTGAACAAAAAAACCCGAGGAAAATGAAAAACAGGGACCGGTGACCTCATCAAAAGGGCAGGAAAAAAGAAAACAAAAATCACAGACAAAAAGAGAAAATAAACTTATCTAAAAGTTGCAAAACAGCAAAAAAACAAGCTGACTTCCAAAGGACAAAAAAGTAAAAAAACTAATTACTGGCGAGGTCGGGGAAATTACTCCTTAAAATCCCCCTTATAACTCCCAGATTCCCAAATCGTCAGCAGTAAATATCAGCTGAATGGCCTCTGCGTAAAGGTAGCTTCTTAATTAAACAGCCCCCAGGGGACCCCCAACTCAGAACCCAAAGCATTCAAAAACAACATGTAAGGGTAAACCCAAAAGCCTTACGGTTTCTGGACCCTGCTGCGGGTGAACTCCAAGAGGTGGGAGATTGTTGACCCTGGGTGTTATCGAGGGTCAAAGAGGGGGGTCCAGCCCTACGCCCCCTTGTCCAAAGCTGGAGGGAGAGTGGCTTTCTGAAACGACTACAGGAGCTAAACAAGGTTTTCCAAGTTCGACTCATATCCAATGCCCCCGGTCGATGAGTTTATTTTGGGGGTTGGTCAGCCAGTTTTCACCACCCTGGACCTAAACAAAAGGATATGGTAAATTTCCTGTCCCCAAGTGCCCAAAGGGAAGATGGCTCCTCTATGCCTGACAGGTGCTTTTCAAAAACCCGGATCCGTTGATTGCAGGGGCCCAAGTACCTTCCGAGGGCCCGGACAGATCTTAGCTTCTCACAAAAAAATACATGCCGCTTTTCTGCACGGAAATTTTGATCTTCAAACCCCGAATTGTAGAGTCACCTGCAAAAGGGGTTCCCAAACGTAGGATGCGTAAGGGAAGGGAGGGGTTTACTGAACCAAAAAAAGTGTGCCGTGGGTAAGAAAGAGGCAAATACTTTGGGAAAAAATTGTGGAGACAATCCAAAATTGGCGCAACAAGTCTCCAAAAAAGTTAGGACCTTTCGGGGGTTTTTAGGATACTTTTAGGATTTATCCAAATTTCGCCTGATAGTGCCCCCGTGATGTCTTTTAAGGGCACAAGACGTGAAGCCAAGGGTCCCTGAGCGGAGATGGCATTCCAGGGTTGAAGGTCGCTTATGCAAAAACCCGGTCTTGGTGCACCTGACTTCAAAAAGGATTTTGTGGCCCAGCAGAACCCCCGGGTTGGGTTTAGAAGCTGTGGTGCCCCAGGTAATAGATGGGGGCAAAATCCAGTCCTTCCCTGAGGGGAAAACTCTCCTCTGTAAAAGAATTTCCCATGAAAGGTGCTTGGCCATAAAGGGGCCCTTTGACACCTGAGATATAACCTGTTCAGGATAGTGTCAGACCATGCCCCTGAGATGGTGAGGGAAAGAAAAGGGAAGATGCCAAGTGACTAGGTGATTTCTGGCGCTCCAGGAGTTCAGCTTCCACATGTGATGGCAGGGAGCTACATGGAAAGCAGATGCCTTATCCAGATTCCCTGTTGTAAGGAAAGGGCCAAAACCCCCCCCTTTGGGGAGGGGGGGATTTGTGACAAAGTCACGGCAAAGGTTGGGGGGGTATGTGTCACTGAGGTTTTGTTCATGATTTTAAACCCCGTTTTCTCCCACCAAGTGTTGAGGGGGTTAATTGGCCATTTTAAAGGGGTGTGTTTTTTGGGCATTTATAGAGGGGTGGGGGATGTCCACCTTTATCCACCCCCCCGGGTGTGGTCTGGGTTCAAAAATTTGTCTTCGAGAGGCAGTAGTGTTCGTAGAGCTGGAAAGAGAAATCCGTGTTTTGTGTCCTGGGAGGGGAAAAAGAACAGGAGTGGTTATATCCTGAGTGGGGAACCCCCCAAATGCAGAGGCTGTATACCATTTTGTTTTGTTTTATTGTCCTTAATTGGTTTATGTGCATGTACAATAAACCAAAAGCAGATTTAAAGGACGGTGTACTTTTTGGGACCTCCCTGTGCGCAATTGAGCCAAAATCCCCAACAGTTTACATTGTACTCCTGACCTGGGTCCCGTGCTGCTCTGCCCCCTTTTCCCTTCCCCCCGGGGTGGCTTGCCCTGTTACTTGGTTGGGTTGTGGTAACCCGGCACAAACTTTTTGTCATGATCTAATCTTTAAAGGGGAAACTTCACCCCCCATTTGGATATGAGTCGGCCACCGCCTCAGGGCTTATTACGCATTTGGAATGCGTGAAAGCCCGATGTCACCTGAAGTAGAAAACGGTTTTTTATACTCACCCCGGGCGGTCCGCGTCCGGTCCGATGGGCGTGCGGTCCGATTTGGCCTCCCCTTTCTAGCGAAGCGGCCTTTTTTCCTCCGTCGCGGCCTGTGCGGCGCATGATTCCCCGGTGGGGCGAGCGAGTTTTCTGCAGTGCGCAGGGGCCGGGGAAAAGGCAGAGGGTCCTGCGCCTGCGCCGCAGTACTCTTTGCCCCCACCCGGGAGATCGTGCGCCTTGCGGGGGAGCCGCGGGGACGGAAAGAAGAGGCCCGGGTTCGTAGAAGATGGGAGGTTTCTGAACCGGGGCCCCGGGGCCCCCCGGACGGACGGCGGACCCCCCCTGGGTGGTTTTTTTAATCGTTTCTTTTTTTTCGGTGCTGGGGTTATCTCAGCATTACAGAATGCTGTAGATAAGCCCCCGATGGTGGGGGCCCTATTCTAGTCCCAAAAAGGGGTGACGATTCCCTTTAAGAATGCTCAGGCAGGGACACAACCTAAGTATTCAGGTATTAAACATGCCCCCATGCGATCATTGGGTTTTTGCTATTCGACCCTGTTTTCCCTATTTGTTTTTGTTTTCCCGTAGAGCTTTTGCATGCTTGGTTACTTTATCTGTCTAATTTTCTGCTGTTTCTAGGTGTTTTTAAAACACTGGCTCTGCTATACCAGAGTGTGCCTGATTATCAATTCGCTGTTCCAAGATGCTGTCCGCATACTTGGATTGCTTTCCCACTACATTTCTCCCAAGTCAGCAAGCTGCTGCAAGGTGCTATGCACCTGCTTACTGTTTCAAGGTACGTTTTTTACTTTTGTTTGCTGTTAAAGTTTTTGTTCCCTTTTTGGCTCGGCTTTTAAAAGGGTCCATCAAACATTCTGGTTAGATTCCTGGTATTGTGGGGTGCGCTATTAGGCCATTTTAGGTCCCTTCCTTTTTGAATTGTTATTTTTAGGTTGATGAGATGCCCTTGTCCCTGGTGTTTTTTTTGGGTAATATTTCCCTTTGTCTCCTCACATACGAAAAAACATTTACATCTCTCAAAATGCAAAAAAGCAAAAAATGCAAAAAAGTTTTAAAAGAAAAAAAAAAACAGCAAAAATTCAGTGGGAAATTTTCTGATGGATGACAAAATATCTACTTTTTCTGTACAGAAATAATTAAAATTTTGTTTCAAATAAACTAATATTCATAATTTGTAATGTGCAAAGTATTACAATGTAAAAAAAATTTTCAGTAATATTTGTTTATAGATTATTCTTATCAAATTTCGTAAAAACATTATGTAGTTTTTGCTTTTAATATTGAAGAAATTTTATTAAACGTTTATTCTTGAAAAAGGGGCAGTATTATAGTAGTTTTTTCTTTTTAATGGGAGAGTTTATAGCAGTTATTTTTTGTACTAGGAGCGTAGTATTGTAGTTAATTCTTGTACTGGGGCAGTTTATGTAGTTTTATTCTTGCCATGGGGCAGTATTATAGTAGCTATATTTTTGCAATAGGGGCGATTATGTAGTTTATTCTGCAATGGGGCAGTATTATAGTAGTTATTTTTTGTACATAGGGGCAGTTTATAGTGTTTTTTCTTGTACATAGGGGGAGTATTTAGTAGTTTATTCTTGCACTAGGGGGCGTATTTAGTGCTTATTCTTGTACATGGAGCAGTTTTTTTGTTGTTTTATTTTTTAAATTTTAGGGCGTATTTAGTAGTTATATTCTTGTCCCAGGAGCAGTATTTTGTTGCTTTTTTCTTTTACTAGGGGCCCGTTTTTGTAGTTATATTCTTGCACTAGGGGGGGAGTTTATGTGCTATTTCTTGTCTAGGAAACAGTATTATAGTGTTTTTTTGTACAAGGGGGCGTTTTTGTAGTTTATTCTTTCACTAGGGGGCGTTTATGTAGGGTATTCCCTTTTAATAGGGCAGTATTTAGTATTTTATTCTTTTCTGGAGCGTTTATGTTGCCTTTTATTCTTTACATAGGAGCAGTTTATGTAGTTTTTTCTTGTCATGGGGCCGTATTTGTAGTTATATTCTTGCACATGGGGGCATATTTTGTAGTATATTTTTGTAAAAGGAGCGTATTATGTGTTATATTTTTGTACATAGGGGGCAGTTTATGTAGTTATATTCTTGACATAGGGGGCGTATTATGTAGCTTTATCCTTGTACATAGGAGCGTTTATGTGTTAATTCCTGCACGTAGGGGGCAGTATTATAAAAGTTATTTCTTTAAATGGAGCAGTATTATAGTAGTTTTAATTTTGTTGAGGGGGCAGTTTTTTGTAGTCTATTTTGCCATAGGGGGCAGTTTTATGTAGTTATTTTTCTTGTACTAGGGGGAGTTTTATGTGTTAATTTTTAAAATGGGGCTATTTTGTATTTTAATTTTTGTACATAGGGGCAGTATTTAGTGTTATATTCTTGTACTAGGGCAGATTTTTTTTTGTTATATTTTGTAATAGGGGCAGTATTATAGTGTTATATTTTGTATAGTGTGACAGTGTCAGGGTTTTTATATGTGGGGGAGGTATGTGCCCAACAGGATGCTCCCCTTTGGGGGAACTAAAATACTTTATTTATCTGCCGGTTATTTGGTAGGTTTACTCTGTTAAAGGAGGTGGGGTTTTTTTTGGGAATGTAAAAGAGGGCGGGGGCATTCCCCCTACTCCCCAGGGTGTGGTGAGCAATGGATAAAAGCTCGTCCTGTTTTTTTTTTTTCTGGAGTGTGGTCTGGAGGGGAAAGTCTCCAGACGAAAGGGGAAAGCTCAGAGTTTTCCCAAAAGGCTTTAGCCGTGCAGTTTATGTACGGAGGGGTGGAACCCCTCCTAGGGACTGAGTTTTTGTTTGTTTTTTTTATGTTTTTCCCGTTTAACCCAGAGGGGTCATGTTTCTTTCTGCGAAACCTGCATGAGTTTATGGCTATAATATACCAGCGAAGGAAAACCCGAAAGTGTGTCTGAGTCTACCTTGGAGAGCCCAGGAGTCGTCTTACCACAGTTGGGGTTTAGAGTGCGTGCGGATTCCGGAACAGTGTCCGCTACAAAGAAGGGGATGTTGGGTTTGGGGGCAGCCAGCCCGGAAGTCCGGCAGCTGGGGGCTGTTAAGCACTGGTCCCGGCCCCGCAGAGCATGCAGCAGCAACACCTACGAGCAGCAGAGTTCAGGGCCCCGCAGGCATTTTACAGCAGCACCCGGAGACGACAAATGTTTTTCAGAGCCGTTGCGCAAAAATCGCGTTGCGCACAGAAGGGGGCGCAACAGCAGAACAGCTTTTTGGGGGCGCCATCCCGGCAGGGCGGCCAACCCCCCAGCTCCCAGGGGCGGACGGGATGCAGAAAAATGACCTGGGGGTGATGTAGAAGTTTCTGACGTTTTTGAGAGGGGGGCTGATCGGGAGAGACTTCCACCCGCCCGGGGCAGGGTTCTGGCACCATATTTACGGGTGAAACCCCCCCAAAACGTATTTTTGATTGGCGCTGCAAGATGCTAAGGGTATCCAAAAATAAAGACGAGATCTAGCTGTCGGGGGAAAAATGGCGAAGGCCCCGCGAGTTCATCACGGGGTTGCTAGCAACCCAAACCCCCCTGTTCGCAGAGTTTGCCCTACTGATTTGTTCAGAGTGGCTAAAACGGATCCCCCACTGGCCCCCAGAGGGGTTTTGAGCGGGTGGGGTTGACAGATTCATGCATTCCCCCCCCAAGTCAGTACAGACCGGGTTGCCCAGGGTGACCCCCCAAAAGGCAGATACTTTATGGGCCCTGGTAGAGGTACAGGTAGTTGAGAGACTCTTGGGAAACCGGATGCAGTCATTTTCCCCACTGGGATACCCCAAAAAGGGGGGGGTTCACCACGGGGAAAGGGGGCTAGAGCACCCCTGGGGGCGTCCCACCCTATTGAAGTGCCCTTTAGAACAGTTGGGGAAAAAAATATAGTTTTTGGGGATGCACAACCTGGGCATGTAAGCCCCCAGGTGTCAAATATCCCCCGAGCCCTGGTGCAGCCCAGGCCGAGGGGCTCCTATTATGCCCATCCGCCCGTAGCTGGACTGTGCCCCGGGGAGGGAACCCCAGGTGTGCAGTATCCATTAATGGTAAAAGTGTTGGAGGTTGGACTCCGGGGTCTGGTGACCCTTTATCAGGCTCCCCTTCCCACCAGTTGATCCCTTCCCAAACCCCCGGGGGTTTGGGACCCTGGTGACGCCCAAGACTTCCCCTGGGCCCAGTAACAGTGGGGACAGACTGTGGTCCCAGCCGGAAATCGGGTTTGGGAAAGGACCCGATACATCCCGTTATATTGGGCCGTGATTTTCCCCTTTTTCTGGGGTTGTGGGGGAAGGGAACTGGATAAGTGTGGGGAAAAAAGGGGTCCTTTAAGAAGAAAACCCCCACAGGTCTGAGAGAGGAGTTCCCCCCTGTCGTCCTTGCGGTGTGAGGGTGAGACGGTGCGAGCAGGGCCGACCCACCCGCGTTTTGATAGGGCCCGAGGAACTTTGGGAAGCTCAAGTTCGGATGACTTTTAAAAAAGGGCGTTCGACCAGGTTACGTTTGTAATGGGGGTTTCCAAAAGCCCGGGGGCGACACCAGATTTCCCCCCTTTGCAGTCAGGGGGAGTTGTATATGGGTGGCCAACTGAGGGGCGGTGGTTTTAGTGGAACAGCTGTTGGCGGGGCCCATAAGAGAGGGTGTAGTATGGCCCATTCACATTTTTTGGGGGGACCCTAGGGGCGAGAAAAACTCGGAGGGTACTGAGGAGGTTTTAGGGAGGGTGTTATCGGAAATTCAAAACTTTTGTAGGTCCTGCCCCACCTGCCAAATAAAAGCTCCCCCCCCCCTTCCGTAGCCCCTTAGTTTACTACCCGTGTAGAGGTTCCCCTTTGAGAGGATTGCCCTGGACCTTGGGCCCCTATCAAAACAGTGGGGAACCAATATCCCGGTCGTATGGACTAGCGACTCGGGATCCAAAGCGGTTCCCTAAAGGGAAAAGTCGTAAAAAATTTAGCCCCGAGGTTGGTCCCATTTTTGCTGGACAGGGTTTCCAAAAGAGATTCTAACAGACCCGGAACCCCCCTTTATGAGCAAGGTGATGAAGGGCTTTGCAGAGTCCTTAGATAATCAGCTGCGGACCCCGGTTTTTTCCAAAAGGACGGTTTATGTTTCGGTGGAGGAGTGCAGGTAAAAAGGAATACACCAGGCAGTTGGGAATCTTGAGATTTAGTACCCTGATAACCACCAAACCCAGAGGCAAACCCTGGGGTTTTTCGTTGGTCCTAGACCCTCGTCACAGCCTGAGAAAAAACTACACCTAAAGAAGATTAGGAAAATATTGCCCGGGCGAACCCCCAAAAAACTAGAAAACCCCCAAACATGTATGGCGGTTGACAAGATGAAATACTGCACAGAAAGAAAATAGTATGAGCAAACGCGGGGCCCAAAAACAAAATAAATAGAAAAGGATAGGAAGGGTACTTTGCAACCCAGAAAACCCTGAAAAGCCCCAACTCTACTAATTTAAAATTTTACTGAGATCACCGCCCTCTACCCCAAAAATTAGTTTTGGGGTAACAAATAAAAAACAGCAGCCACTGAAAAAACGGGAAAAAAAGAAAAAAGTACAAACATCGTGGTAACTAAACGAGAGGGAAAAAAACCCCCCGGAGGGGGACCCTAAAGGCCCCACAGAAGTGCAGGAAAAATGCAAAAATTAGCACAAACACAAAAAAAGAAAATGTCTTTTTGTTAGCAGGAGATGCAGACACGACACAGCAGGTACAAGGGAAATGGAAAAAGGATTTAACCGAACAATTATCACCGGGAAAAATGATGGGGGAAAATGACTCCTTTATATAAAAGGTCAGTAAACCCGATTCCCATCCTCACATTTCACTGAACGACCAGCAACCCCTTGTAACCACCAGGGGGTCTCGCTCAAACTCATTCAAACCCATTCCAAAAGGACGGCTAGGGGGAAGCTTCAAAAAAGCCTTAAGGGGATGCTCAAAAGTAAGGTTCTTTGTCTCTGTTTAATGTTTTTTTGAAACCAGTTTTCCCTCGGAATTTTGCTTTCTGTCTTTCTGCGCTTTGCCCTCAGTTAATATGGAGTTTCGTTTTCATGTTCCCGCCTGATTTTCCCTTTGCTTCTTTGCAGCCTCAGTGAACAATCGTGTCCTGAACAAGCCTCAGTCGTCTGTGACCCGATCGGAAGCCTTGGCTTGTACTCCCGCTATTCCCCACGAGGAACCTTGGAAACTTTTGGACTTGGAAACCCGTGTTTGGTGAATCCCTGTTTGCGAGGGAAATTTCGGTACAGAGAAAAGATCTGAACCTGCTTTGGAGATTTATTGTAGTGTTTGGGTTTTTTGGGCCCGCTGTGTTCTGTCGCTGTTCCCGCAACTGTGTGAAATTTTCAGATGTTGTATGAAGTAATACAAATCATTTATTTCAACTACGTTCCCCGTGTTTTCCTCGCACCCAAGAAAAGACGCTATAGGAATGCCCTATACATGACAAGATTCGGGCCCAATGTTTAGTGTTGTGGGTCGGGGGGAAACCCGTGTTGCTGTGATGTGGATACGTGCCCGTTTAATACCTTATGTGTGCGTGGTTGTGACTTCTACCCCAATTCCAGGTGAGCGCATTCCCTTAAATTTTACTTGGAGTGTCCACGGTAAAACCTTTGTTTTTTTTTTTCCTTTCCCCTTTCCTTCCCGACCTCTGCCTTAAAAAAATCTGGAAAATGGGGCCCCCATAAAGGAACTTTGCGGAGGAGGTAAATCTTTTAGTTACAGCTTTAAAAACCGTTTTGCCTAAAAGGATCATAATCTTTAAATTTTCAGTGTTTGGACAGACTCCCGGAAATTTTCGGCCCGGATTGAGGGTCTAGAGGGAAAGGCCCAGGCTCCTGCCTAACCCCAAATTCTGGGTCCCCAATTACCCCCTTTTCGTTTTGGCGGTGGAACGTGAGAAAAACAGGGGTTTATTAAACAAAGCAATTTATTTTTCTCTGCCCCTGCTTCACAATTTCCCTGAACATAAATGCTTTTTTATCTTTTTGTTCCCAAAAAGGTTTATGTGGCAAACCCTCTGATTGAGACTGAGGGTGATTGTTTTAATCCCTTTTGCTTTTATTTCAGCCATGGGGAGGGTTTGAGACCCCCAATCGAGGTGAACAGCGAAGCACCATGTTAACTTTGCGCCAAGGTAAGCGTTCGTAGCCGAAATGCCCCGGATTTCAGGAGATGGGTCTTGATACCATTGGGACACTTCCGCTAAAAAATCTATTTTTGGGGAAAGGGGTTTGTTCCCCGAAAGGTGAATTGCTCGTCCCCGCCCCCACGGTTAGGTGACTTTATTAACATTGTACCCGTATTGATGCTCGTTGATGAGCAGAAAGAGAGATGGTTCAAAAAATAATCGAAAACCTTTTACTACCTCCCCCCTCGAAAGGGAAACCTTGAGTAGGATCAAAGGGAAAGACTAAACCCCATGCGGTGGACTCTTTAAAAAGACGGGTTGTGATGCATGAAAGAAATGTAAAAGGAAAATTTGTTTTCTGTGGTAAGTCAGGGACTTCATTATAAATCCCCCAGCGTTCTCGTAAGGACTATGCAGCAGTTTCAGGGTTTGGGGAGGGCTCCAGGGTCGCTCAAAAGAGGGGGGCAAGAGATTTGATTTCTGGACTTAAATCTGTTAGTTTGGGGGCGATGCGGTTTTAAACGCGCAATTTTTAAAGTTTCCTGCGGTTTTTCCAGCGGATTGTAAAAGAAACAATTCTCTTTGTTTCCCTTTCCACAAACTCTGGGTTACTCGCTGGGTGTCTGCTCTGCTTTGATCGCTAGGGAAAAGTGGAAATTTTTTTGGATATCTCCTTTGCTCTGAAACAGGGATCGTTCAGTGAAGAAGGCTACTCCAGTACAGTGGAGACTGTGGATGGCTCTTACTGATTTTGGCCCAGTGGATCGAAACGAGCCTTTGAGGGTCCTTATGGGAAAAGATCATCAGGGAAAAGTCTTTTTGCTTACTTTTTCCCCCCATTTTCCCCTCATTTAGGGCTACCTGGCTGCAGGCGCAGAAATCCTCGTTAAGGGGAGCCCAAGGAATTACTTTCGGAGAAAAAAATGAGTCAGGAGTTTAGCTTGCTCTGTTTTTAAGGAAACCCATGTCAGCCCCAAAAATCCCAGCTGTATCCCAGGACTTGTGGATTTATGTGACAGAAGAACGCTGATCGTTTCCCTCCTCACCGCCTATGATTGCCCCAATTGAATTATTGCCGGAGTGAGATCCCTTTTGGGTAAGATCTCCCCTGCGGGGCCCGGCAAAAAGCTTTGAAGGTTATATAGACGAAAATTTACCCAAGGGCTTCTACCCCCCTCTTCATCTCCCGCGGTGCACCATTTTTTGGGTTTTGTTTATATCCCCCAACTTCCCCCGGAAAAAAAGTCAGGGTTTCCCCGGACCCCCAAAACTCGGGGAAAATTTTCCCCTTTTAAAAAAAATTTAAAATTTCCCACCGCACCAAACCCTTTTACATCCCAAAAACCCCCAGTTTTCCTTCATAAAAGAGGTGGTGCTTCAGACTGTGCCGTTGGGGCTATACTCCCCTTTAGAGAAAAGGGTTTTAAAGAATGTCTTGCACCCCGTGCCTTTTTTCCCCCCGCGGTTTTTTCGGGGGGGGGGAAAATACGTGTGGGCAATAAAAGGGAATTTTGGCCCTTTTGGGGCCCCCTTTTTAAGGGAAAGGGGCCCCCTTTTGGGGGGCTGACAGCAAATTTTGCCCCGACAGCCACGAACCCCTTTAATTTCAGGTCGGTAATGCCCACCCCTCCCCAGGCTCGCTGGAAATTTTTTTCCAAAAACCCAAATTTAAAATTTTTTCATTTTTTAAAGACGGGGCGCAAGGAAAAAGGGTGATGCACTCTCTATGTTTTATTTACAGAGCCCTCCCCTTTCCCCTAAATTTTTTCCCTGACTCTAATTTTCCCGGGGGTTTATAACCAAAAACCTATTTAAAGGGGGTAAAAAAAGATCCCCGGGGGATTTTTTGTTGGAAAAAACCCCAAGGGGCTTGTCTTGTCTTTAAAAAAGGTGTGGGATTCAGGGAAAAATCTGTATATCCCCGAAACAGTCAAATTTGGGTATTGCAAATACCCCCTTTCCCCAAAAGCCGGGTTTTGGGGGAAAACTAAAGACCAAAAATTTTTTTTCCGTTTTTTTTGGGCCCACTTACGGAAAGATTTCTTAAACTTGGGACTTATGTGAAGTCTGGCAAGATGGAAAAAAAACCCCCCCCGCTCCCCCCAACGGTCTGTTGAAAACCCTTCCCCCCCCCGTCCCCCCCCGTGGGGGGTCCATTTTATGGACTTTTGTGGATTACCAACCCCCTTTAAAAAGGGGAAAACAAATTTTTGGGGGGTTTTACCGCTAACAAAGGGAGCTCATTTTTCCCCCTTTTGGGCTTACCCCTTTCAAAAAGACTTTTAGACTTTATGATTAAAAATGTTTTCCTTTTTAAAAAAGGGCCCCGGGTGAGGGCATTTCGGTCGAGGGGGGGAAAATTTATTTTTAAGGTTTTTAAATTTTTGGGAGGTTTGGGGAAATTTTTAAAAAAAACCCTTTTTCTGCTTTTCATCCCCAGATAATTTGGGCGACCCAAAAAAAACCCAAAACAGACCCCGGAGCAGTATCTCCCCTGTTTTATCTCCCCAAAGGATGATTGGGGGATCCCTTTCTGGGTGAGTTTCTTTTTAAAAACTCTCAGGGCCCCTCCCTAAGCATTTCCCCTTTTTTCCCCAACTAGGTTATCTCCTAACATTTTCCTCTTTTTCCCCTAGATTTCGCCCTTTTCCGGGGTTTGGGTAAAAAAACACTTTTTTTAAAAAAAATTGGTCTTTAAAGGAAAATTAGAATTGGGGCCCCCAAAGGACAAGAAAGCAAGATAAAATTTTGTAAACCCGCACCAAATTTCAAAAGGGGGGGGGATGTGGTTGGGTGTCAAAAACCCCCAAAATTTTTAAAAATTTAAAATTTCCCTCGTCTAAATTGGGGGGTAAGTAATTGGACCTTTAAGGCAATAAGAATTTTAAATTTTTGTTGTTGCCCTCTTAACGCCCGAACGAGAAACCCCCGTCTTTTTGGGATCCCCAATAAAGGGGGGGAAAACCCCAAAAGGGTTTTCCCGGGCGTTCTTTTCCTTGCCTGAAACCCCGGGGCGGGGGGGAAAGGTAGGAAGAATTTATGGTGGGGGAAAGGGGGCTAGTTCCGGTTTTACAGAAATCAGTTTCAATATTTGATTAAAAAGGCGGGTCCCCGTGGAGGACAAAAAATGGGAACCCTCAATAATGTAAATGGTCCTGCCCGCCCCCAGTTTATCAAGGGACCCCCGCAAGGGGTTTGGGGCATCCGGGGGTTGTCCCCTGGGGGGGGAGTAAAAAGGTTTTTTGTCTCTGTTGAATGTTCCTTAAATCATTTTTCCGTGGGCCTTTTTTTTTGTCTTTCTGCAGCCTTCCCCAGTTAATTGGGTTTCAGTTTTTGTTCCCCCCGATTCTTCCCTCTTGTTTTAAGCACCTCAGCTAAAAATCAGTCCCTAAATCAAGCCTCGGGGTGACCTGACTCCTAACCCCTTGGACTTAAAACTCCAGCTTTCCCTACTGGGAAACCCTTGGAACATTTTTGGACCTAAACCCCTCTTTTTGGTGAACCATTTTCAGGGGAATTAGGTCGGAAAATCCGAACCGTTTTGGAGATTTTTTTGTGCTTGAAGTTACTCGGTGCTTGTCCCCTTCGTTTTTCCTGAAAACTTGTGAACTTTTAGATGCTTGATAAGAATACAAGTTTTCTTTTCAACCTTGTCTCCGTTTTTCCTCGCCCCAAGCCAACGCTTAGGAATGTACCCTTCATGACCAAGAAGGTCTTGAAAAGGGGGGAAGGGACTACCTGCCCCCATTTTGCTTTTCTGGGTCAGAGAAGTTCCTCAACCCCCACTGGCTTCTCTCCTTTTGAGCCCTAATGGGCGGCACCAAAAGAGTCCCAGAATCGCCAAGGAAAAACGGGAGGCGAAGTCACCCCCCCGGGAGCTATCAACATGTCCCCCATTAGGGGAGAGAATGTAAAGTGATCCCTCATAAAGGAACTCCCCCCCGGCCAGGAAACCCGGTGATTTAAAAAAACCGGTGGGGGAGAAAAAGGAATTTAAAAACCCGGGGACCGTTTTTTGGTCTTCCCTACCGCGAAGAATTTCCCGCCAAAGGAAGGTCCATACAGGTGGGGAAAAGAAAGTCAGCGGGGTTAATTTAAATCCACCAGTGGCCAAGGGGAAGGACATCAAAAATCATGTAAACTTCTCAACCGTGGGGGGCCCGGAAAACCGGGGAAATCCTTGCCGGGGAGCCGCACCAAAAAAAGGGAACCTTGGGGGGGGCCATTGCAGAGACCTTCCCCGGCCCAAAAGCAACATGTCGGAATTACTACAGCAGAATCGGGGCTTTTCTCAGATTCCAGGGCAACCAAGGGGTGAGCATGGGCTGACGGGAACCCATGTAAAGTAAATTTTTAACCGTATCGGTTCCCGGGGGCCCCCGGGGAGGTGATTTGGGAGGGAAAGGTGTTAGCCCGGGGAAAAGGGAGAAAAGTGGGGGTCAGCCCAACGCCTGGGGCCGAAACCCCCAAAGGGGGGTGGAGGTTTTTAATGACTACCGTGGCTAAATGAGGTATCCAAGGTAGGTACCCTCCCCCTCGAAATCATCGAGAGGCTTGGCCGGCGAGGTACATCACCCTTTGACCTACGAAGGGGACTGGCAGATCCCCATGCCCCCCTTTTTAAAAAAAACGGCTTTCCAAAAACCGTGGCGTTTTTTAATCAGGGATGCCGTTTTGGGGTACAGGGGGCCCCCGCCCTTTCCGGGGAGGATCGATCCGCCCCACATAAAATATGCCCAGCCCACCCGAGACATTGTGGTCTTTTGCCCCGTGGGGACACCCCCCAAAAACAGGGCCTTTTAGCGTAAGGAAAGCAGGATTTTCCTAAATGGAAAGTGTGCCTTTTTAAAAGGGAGGCCAATACCTGGGCTTTGTTGTTGGGGGGGAAAAAAAGCCGCAAAAAAAAAGTGGAGGCAAATTTAAACCCCGGGCCCCAACCCCTCAAAAAAGCAGGGGAAACTTCCGGGAAGGGGGGATAACCCGGGTTTTTCCCGGAATTTTTGCCCGATGGCCCCCCACAAAAGTCTTCAAAAGGCACCAAATAAAACCCTGGTGAAATGGAGGGAAAAAACGGAGACCGCATTTCAAAAGCTAAACTAAAACTGTGCAAGCACCTGTCCGGGCGGCCAATTTAAAAAAAAATTTTTTGGTCCCGACCCCCACAGGGGTTGGTTGGGGCCGTACCTCCCAAAAAATAAATGGGGGAAAACTCCCATTCTCTACAAGCCGAAAGCTGTCCCCTGCGAGAAGAACACCCCAAGTAAAAAAGGGTTTTCCAAAAAGGCCGTAATACACTAAAAAACCACTGGCCGGAATTTAAAAAATTTTATCAACCAGCCCCTTGAATTTTTGGGAAAAGAGGAAAAAAAAGCTAGGGTAATAAGGTTTCCTAACTTCAAGTTTTTAAAATTTTTACGTGGAGCATAGGGCCGGGAATTTTAAGGAATGCGAGCCCCTCTAGGATCCCTGTCTGGTGGCAGAATTCCCAAACCCCCCCCCTTTGGGAAGGGGGGGGGAAAAGGGCTGTCACTGGTTTTATATGGAGGGGGTATGTGTCCACAGGATGTCTCCCTGTTGAACAAAACCACTTTATTTATCGCCAGCATTTTATATGTGTGGTTTACTCTGTTAAAGGAGTGGGGTTTTAGGGGAAATTTAAAAGGGCGGGAGGATTCCCCCACCTCCCTCGGGGGGGGCTGAGCAGGATAAAAAGCTCAGTCCTGTTTTTTTTTTTCTCTGGAGGGGAAAAACCCCAGACAGTTAGGGAAAGGGAGAGCTTTCCCCAAGGATTTGCCTTTCAGTTTATGCTACCGAGAGGGGGGAACCCACCATCTATGACTGATTATTTTTTGTTTTTTTTATTTTTTCCCTTTTAAAAACCCCAGGGGCCCATGTTTACTTTTCCGCGAAACCTGCAGAGTTTAATGGCTGAATAATAAACCAGCAGAAGGAAAACCTGGGAACGTGGTGTCCTGATCTACCCCCCTGGAGAGCCGAGCGAGTCGTTTTTACCACAATAGGGACATATTATAGTAGTTATAGTCTTGTACATAGGGGAAGTATTATAGTAGTTATATAAATATATATATATTAATAGCAGCAGCCCCAACGCGCGTTTCGTGTGGGCTTCCTCTGGGCTGCTGCTACCTACACGTGTGCACACAGGTTATTTTGGGTGAGATCTCTTCCTTTTTCATCTGTGTCAGGCTGATTAAGATGATGTTTCCACAGATATTGTTACTGTTATTTACATCTATACCATATGGTTTACCATTGTCTTTTGCTGTGCATGCTTCTCTTTATGAGGACCATATGATATGTAGGTCGTATATTATACATCATAAAAAACGCACCACTACTACGAACCTTCACAGGTTTAATCTCAGTTCCCAGCCTTTTATTTTTGTGCACATGGATAGGTAGTTTTCTGACACTATGTGCCTTACTTTTAACCTCATATTTTCTGTTACTTCTTATTATGTTTTGTTATTGGTAATAACATTTCACACATTCATAATCTGGTTGATACTCCTAGTCTCTTTTCGGGTATATATATCTTATGAAGTTTCCAGTGTCTGTCTATTTTTCCATTTGTGGACATTTAGACATGGGATATCTTGGTATCGCTATCTGATGATTTCAGTTTGGAGGATATTGGTAGAAACTTTGCTGGTTGCAGCCCAAAGCAGAGATATTTTCTGTTTCTCATTTTCACAGTGATTTTTTTTGCATCACCCATATTAGTGACAGCTCATTCTCTACAGTTGTCAGTAATGTTTTTTTAATGTGTCTTTACAATCTCTAACTGTATTTATATAAGTTTATATTCTCTGTTTGTCAGATATTTATTTTCCCTTTTAGTCCCGTTTCACAGTTTCACTAGAAAAATCTCAAATTTCCACTTCTTTTCTCCAGTTGTTTGATTTTCCACTTATTGAGAAAAGGAAGTGATTTTGTCCTGTGTCACCTGATCGGTTTATTTTCTGCCCCTCTACAGACCATAAAATCATCCATTTGGGTCATAACATTTACTTTGTGGCAACTTTCAGCCTGATCTATAGGATTACAAGGGCATAAAATCTTTAATGTACAGTGCACAAAATTATGTCAAAACATTTAAATGCGGCCACAAAAAAACGAGCAATCAGGGTAATCCCGACCTTAATAATATTTGTAATACACGGCCGTAAAGATGTCACGTCTTAGTCTGGAAACAGAAGATTGAATTTAATGTGCTCTCGGGTTATTTCATCCTCTATGGGGCTCTCTGAGCCTAAACAATGCACAATGTAGTGATTATTGGAATGATTGAGTTATGGCACAAACCCCGCATTCAGCGCCAATCACACACCATCTAAAAATGACTGAAAAGCAATGTAAATTTTATGAGTCCCCATTCCATCTGCATTTGTAACATGCCACACGTAGCCAATAACGAGGCCTACACAAATACTCAGCGCTTGTCCATCTAAGAACACAGAGATTTCCACCTTATCAAATGTATGCTACAATATATTAGTAATCTAAAGAACATAAACGGCATACCGCCCCCATATAGAAATGAGTTTTACTATTATAATGCTGCCCCCTATATACAAAAATAAACTACTATAATACTGCTCCTATGTACAAGAATATAACTACATAATACTGTCCCTATGTACAAGAATATAACTACTAATACTGCTCCCTATGTACAAGAATATAACTACTATAATACTGCTCCTATGTACAAGAATATAACTACTATAATACTGCTCCCTACGTACAAGAATATAAGTACTATAATACTGCCCCCTAAGTACAAGAATATAACTACTATAATATTACTCCCTACTGTAAGACGGCGGTGTTCACACCGTGCAGTAACTGAGGCAGTGACCCAAGCAAGTCCAAAGTAAACAGCTTTTATTCAGCAACTCACGGTAAAACAGGAAAAGTCCTCCGGTACGCAGCCGGGTTAACATCAGTCCATAAACACTGGTTGCCGGGGACAAACGGCCGCGCCGGGCCGAACAGAGCCTGACGGTGCGAGCCGTCCCAGGCCTGGGTTCAGCTACACACAGTCCTGTGGAGCTTCCTGCTATGCTCCTTGCGGGTCCCAACATAGAACAACACTACTCCTTAGTGCAGGAGTTTTAAAGACCTGTGGCAAAAGCCACTGGAAAACCCGGGTTGGAGGGAGGAGGCCGCCCCACTGCCTCCTGTGACCTCCTCCAAGGAATGAAGGCCCTGCCGGATTTTACTTAATCTGCCTTAGCCAGTAGTCTGACTAGGTCATTGCTCACCTTCATTCCTGCATTGCAGCCGCAGCTGTGTGGTGTGACTGCAATGCACTCCAAGGCTTTAATAGGTCTCTGTACACATTCTGGGGGAAATATAATGTCCCTCGTAAACGATCCCGGTCACTGCCTCAACATATTCCCCCCCTCTGTTCAAACTTGTGGGGTTGAACATTTGCCACCATACAGGGTGCCCGGGACAGGGCATCCGCGTTTGCTTGCAACTTCCCAGGGTGATGTTCTACAGAGAAACTGAAATTTTGCAGTGACAGGAACCACCTGGTGACTCGCGCATTCCTCTCCTTGGCATTCCTCATCCATACCAAGGGTGAGTGGTCCGTCACCAAGCGAAACTGACGCCCGAGTAAATAATAACGTAGTGATTCCAAGGCCCACTTAATAGCCAAACACTCCTTCTCTACCACACTATAGTTTTTCTCTGCCGGGACAAGTTTTCTACTCAAGTAGGTGACCGGGTGCTCTTCACCATTCACTTTTTGTGACAACACCGCCCCTAGTCCTACCTCCGAGGCATCTGTCTGTACAATGAAGGTTTCATTGAAGTTGGGGCTGATGAGGACCGACTGTCCACACAGGGCCAACTTCATGGACTGAAAGGCTTCTTCTGCCTGAGGGTTCCACCGAACCATTACCGTTTTCTTTCCTTTCAAGAGATCGGTTAGTGCCGCCGTTCGCCCGGCAAAATTAGGTATAAACCGGCGGTAATACCCAAGGATGCCAAGGAACGCCCTCACCTGTTTTGTACTCGATGGTTTAGGCCAGTTTTTTATGGCCTCAATTTTACTGATTTGGGCTTGATAGCTCCTCGGCCTATCACATACCCCAAATATCGAGCTTCCTCCAGCCCTATCGCACATTTTTTTGGGTTTGCCGTTAACCCCGCGGCTCTGAGAGAATCCAGCACCGCTTGTACGTGTGTTAGATGCGTTTGCCAGTCGGTGCTAAATATGATGATATCATCTAGATACGCGGACGCGTATTCCTGATGAGGCTTGAGCACTATGTCCATCAATCTCTGAAATGTAGCCGCGGCCCCATGTAACCCAAAAGGTAAGACCACATAGTGAAATAGACCCTCCGGAGTTACGAAGGCGGTCTTTTCCTTTGCCGAATCTGTGAGAGGTACCTGCCAATAACCCTTGGTGAGATCGAGCGTGGTAAAGTACTGGGCCTGCCCCAGTCTCTCAATCAGCTCGTCCACCCGGAGCATTGGATAAAGGTCGAACTTTGACACTTCATTCAATTTTCGGAAATCATTACAGAAGCGTAATGATCCGTCTGGCTTTGGAATCAGTACAATGGGGCTAGCCCACTCACTCCGTGATTCCTCTATGACGCCTAACTGAAGCATTTGTTTTACCTCAGCCGAAATGGCTTGCCTCCGGGCTTCGGGCGCCCGGTACGGTCTTATTCGCACCCTTACCCCAGGTTCGGTGACAATGTCATGTTGAATAACCGTAGTCCTACCTGGTAGCTCTGAGAACACGTCGGTATTGTTTTGCACCAGGGAGCTGTGATGTTGTTACTATATCTGTGATTGGTTTGTTGTTATCCTGGTTTCAGTTTCTGCCTAGTAACAATGATGTAATGGGGAGGAGGAGACAAGGCAGGAGCAGGAAGTCCTGGGTAAGGGGAGCAGGAGAGAGGAACGAAAATAAAGTATGGCTGTTTAAACCTACCATCCAGCATCTCTGTGTGGCCTTCTGGAGTTCCCTTCATCTGCACAACAACACCACAACTGGCGACGAGGAAGCGTTCATCATCAGCTAAAGGTATTTCAGCTCTACAACAATGGCCTGTTTACCTGCCTTCCCTGCTTTTGATGTGCATCAGTCCCCAGCTAACCTAGCAGCATGTTGGGAGAAATGGCTGAAGCGTTTTGATATATTCCTACAAGCCATGAACATATCAGATGATACCAGGAAGAAAGCCATGCTATTACAATATGCAGGGAACAAGTCTATGATATCTTCACTACTCTGCCTAATACAGGAGAAGACAAAGACTATGAGCTCAGTAAGGCAGCATTAAGCAAGTATTTCTCCCCGCACAGAAATGCAGCATTTGAAATCTTCAAGTTTAGACAATTAAAGCAGTCAGCAACAGAAAGCATTGATGAATATCATGTCCGACTACGGCACCTTGCAGCTTACTGTGAATTTACAGATGTCGACAAAGAGATCCAAATGCAGATTTTACAAGGCTGCATCTCCTCTAAGTTACGGAGACAAGCACTCAGAGATCCCACCATGACTTTAGCAAAACTGCTTGAAACAGCACGTGTAAATGATACCGCCGAAAAACAAGCTATACTGTTGTGAATGGGTTTGAGATGAGTTCTGAGCAGAGGCTCCCTCTGGTGGTTTCAAGCGGTACTAGTGAGGATTGGGAATCAGGTGTTACTGATTGGTCTTATTTAAGGGAATCATTTTCCCATCAGCGTTGCCGGTGATCAATTGTTCTGGTCTGAATCCTTCTTTCCAGTTTCCCTTGTAGCCTGCTGTGTCGTGTCTGCATCTCCTGCTATCAGATAAGACAATTTCTTATTTTGTGTTTTTGCTATATTTTTGCATTTTGTCCTGCACTTCTGTGGGGGCCTTCTGGGTCCCCTCCGGGGCTTTTGCCCTCTCAGTTTAGTCCAGCCACTGTGTTTTGTACTTTTGCTTTTTGCAGTTTTTTCAGTGGCTGCTGTTTTTGTTACACCAGAGAACTAATTTAGGTGGTAGAGGTCGTGTGATCTCAGGTGATTTTGAAATTAGTAGAGTTGGTGTTTTTCAGGGTTTTCTGGGATTGCAGTAAGTACCCTTCCTGTCCTTTTCTATTTAGATAGTTTGGGCCCCAGCGTTTGCTCATACTATTTTCTTTCTGTGTCAGTATTTCCTCTTGTCTAACCGCCATTACATGTTTGGGGGCTTTCTATTATCTTTGGGGTTCTGCTCCGGGCAGATAGCTTTCCTATTTCTATCTTTAGGTGTAGTTAGTTTCTCAGGCTGTGACGAGGCGTCTAGGACCACGTAGGAACGCTCCACGGCTGCCTCTAGTTGTGGTGGTTAGTCAGGGTACTGCAATCTCATAGATTCCAACTGCTCTGGTGTATTTCCTTTTTTACCTGCACTCCTCAGCTACCGTAACATAACAGTATCACCGGCCTAAAAATTGTATGGTACTCACAGAAGGGAAAAAATATTTTGAAGGAAGAAAAGTTGTCAGAGATATTTTTCTGTTTGTTGCATTTTTTTTTTTTTTTTTTTCCCTCTGTATCTCTGGGTGCTGGGGAGGATCTTTTCTCCCAATGGAGTTTGCACAGTTGTCTGGCCGTGTGGATCAGCTTGCCACTGAGGTTCAGAGTATTGCTGCATATCTTGCTAGGTTGCCTGTTGTGAACCTAGGATCCCCATGCCAGATTTGTTTTCAGGGGATCGAGCTAAGTTTCAGAATTTCAAAAATAATTGTAAATTGTTTCTTGCCTTAAAATCTAAGTCCTCAGGAAACGCAGCGCAGCAGGTTCAAATTATCATCTCTCTCCTGCGCGGCGATCCTCAGGATTGGGCTTTTTCCCTGACACCTGGGGATCCTGTTTTGAGTGATGTTGATGCATTTTTTCAGGCTTTGGGTTATTGTACGATGAGCCTAATGTCACTGATCAAGCTGAAAAAGCCTTGTTGGCATTAAATCAGGGGCTTGATGACGCTGAGTTATACTGTCAGAGATTCCGTAGGTGGGCAGTCCTGACCAAATGGAATGACGACGCTTTGGCGGCCCTTTTCCGGAAGGGTCTGTCGGATAATGTAAAGGATGTTATGGTGGGATTCCCTGTCCCCTCTGGTCTCAATGATTCTATGTCATTAGCGATTCAAATTGACAGACGTTTGCGTGAGCGGAGAAGTATGCGTGGAGTGGTGTTGCCTTGTGAGCCAGCTGCTGAGCCCATGCAGTGTGATGGAGTGGTGTCTGGGGCACAGCGTCATGAGTTTCGAAAGCGCAATGGGTTATGTTTCTACTGTGGTGATGCCTCTCATGCTATTTCAGTCTGCCCTAAGCGGGGAAGACGTTTTGCACGCTCAGTTGTCTTGGGTAGTGTTCAGACTAAGTTTTTATTAACTGTCACTCTGATATGCTCTCTGTCCTCATTTTCTGCTCAGGCTTTCGTTGATTCTGGAGCAGCTATTAACCTGATGGATTATGATTTTGCTAAACGTTGTGGATTTCCCTTGATACCCCTACAGAAGTCTATTCCCCTACTGGGGATCGATTCTACCCCTTTGGCTGAGAATAAACCCCAGTTTTCTACTCAGGTGATAATGAGGGTTGAACCTGATCACCAGGAGTGCTGCAAATTTTTGGTTCTATATAATCTGCATGACATTATCGTGCTGGGTTTCCCTTGGTTACAGTCTCATAATCCTGTTTTGGATTGGAAATCTGTGTCTGTAACCAGTTGGGGCTGCCAATGTGTTAATACCAACACTCCTGTTTTTTCTGCCTCCCCCCAGGCTGAGGATGTTCCTGACTTTTTGTTTGATTTTTCTGATGTGTTTAGCGAAAGTAAATCTGCATCCTTACCTCCCCATAGGAGCTATGACTGCGCTATTGAATTAGTGCCAGGTAGTAAATTCCCTAAGGTCGCCTTTTTAACTTGTCTGTACCTGAACATGACGCTATGCGGTCTTATATCAAGGAATCATTGGAGAAGGGTCATATCAGACCATCCTCTTCACCCTTAGGTGCCGGTTTTTTCTTTGTGGCCAAAAAAGATGGTTCATTAAGGCCGTGTATTGATTATCGTCTCTTGAACAATATTACTGTGAAATATCAATACCCGTTACCCTTGATTTCTGACCTGTTTTCCAGGGTGAAAAACGCTACTTGGTTTACCAAGCTTGACCTCAGGGGGGCGTATAACCTTATTCGCATTAAGCACGGGGATGAATGGAAGACGGCATTAATACCCCTGAAGGGCATTTGAGTACCTTGTGATGCCCTTTGGGCTCACTAATGCTCCTTCCGTCTTCCAGTCCTTCATGAATGACATTTTCAGGGATTTTGTGGACAAGTTTCTGATTGTTTATTTGGATGATATCTTGATTTTTTCTAATGACTGGGACTCTCATGTGAAACATGTTCGAACTGTATTCCAGATTTTGAGAGAGAATGCTCTGTATGTGAAGGGATCAAAGTGTCTTTTTGGCGTACAGAAGATCTCATTTCTGGGATTCATTTTGTCCCCATCTGTTATTGAAATGGACCCGGTCAAGGTTCAGGCCATCTGTGATTGGGTCCAACCTACTTCATTAAAGGCTCTTCAGAGATTTTTGGGTTTTGCCAATTTTTATCGTAAATTTA
The DNA here is from genome assembly GCA_033576555.1 of Oophaga sylvatica. Classification (NCBI taxonomy): domain Eukaryota; kingdom Metazoa; phylum Chordata; class Amphibia; order Anura; family Dendrobatidae; genus Oophaga; species Oophaga sylvatica. The sequence continues at coordinate 29,936 of JARQOD010005022.1, forward strand.
TTGGTAATTTCTCTGTTATTGTTAAACCATTAACTGATTTGACCAGAAAGGGTTCTGATGTGGTGAATTGGCCTCCTGAGGCAGTCTCTGCGTTTCAGGAACTTAAGCAGAGATTCACTTCTGCTCCTGTTCTACGGCAGCCTGATGTTTCTCTGCCATTTCAGGTGGAGGTTGATGCCTCTGAAATTGGGGCAGGTGCCGTTTTGTCCCAAAAAGATCCAGAGACCTCTAAAAGTAACCCTTGTGCCTTTTTCTCTCGAAAATTTTCTCCTACTGAACGTAATTATGACGTGGGTAATCGGGAGTTATTGGCCATGAAGTGGGCTTTTGAAGAGTGGAGACATTGGCTGGAGGGAGCCAAACATCAGGTGGTGGTCCTTACGGACCATAAGAATCTGGTCTATCTGGAATCTGCCAAGCGACTCAATCCTAGACAGGCCAGGTGGGCCTTGTTTTTCACACGTTTTAATTTTGTGGGTTTCCTTTCTTCCTGGCACTAAGAATGTTAAGGCGATGCCCTCTCGAGGAGTTTCCTTGCGGACTCTCCTGAGCTATCTGATCCCTCTGTTATTTTGAAGGAGGGTGTAGTTCTTTCCGCCATCTCGCCCAATTTGAGACTTGCTCTGGAGGGGTGTCAGGAGGATAGGCCCGAGCGCTGCCCTGTTGGAAAATTGTTTGTCCCGGACCATGGAAAAAGAGTGTGATGTCTGAGATTCATTGTTCCGCATTGGCTGGCATCCCGGAATTTTTGGTACCAGAGACTTGGTTAGTCGGTCCTTTTGGTGGCCTACCTTGTCTCGCGATGTCAGGGAATTTGTGCAGTCCTGCGGGACTTGCTCTCGCTCCAAGCCTTGCTCTCGCTCTAGTGGTTTGTTGATGCCATTGCCTGCCCAAGAGACCATGGACCCATATCTCTATGGATTTCATTTCCGATCTTCCTGTTTCTCAGAGAATGACCACATCTGGGTAATTTGTGATAGGTTTTCCAAATGATACATCTTGTGCCATTACCTAAGTTGCCTTCCTCCTCTGAATTGGTGCCGTTGTTCCTTCAGCACGTGGTTCGTTTACACGGCATTCCTGAGAACATTGTGTCTGACAGAGGAGTCCAGTTTGTTTCCAGATTTTGGAGGACTTTTTGTTCTAAATGGTGTTCAATTGTCTTTCTCCTCGGCATTTCATCCTCAGACCAATGGTCAAACTGAGAGAACAAACCAGACATTGGAGCTTATCTAAGATGCTTTGTGTCTGCTGATCAGGATGACTGGGTCTCTTTTTTGCCTTTGGCTGAGTTTGCTCTTAATAATAGGGCTAGCTCTGCCACTTTGATGTCTCCGTTTTTCTGTAATTCTGGTTTCACCCTCGATTTTCTTCAGGACAGACGGAGGCTTCTGTCTGTCCAGGTGTTAAACTCTGTTGTTGAGCGTATGCAGCAGATTTGGGACCAGGTAGTGGAGAGGTTGTCCCTCTCTCAGGAGAAGGCCCAGCGGTTTGCTAACCGGCATAGGACTGATGGTCCTCGGTTTAAAGTGGGGGACTTGGTCTGGTTGTCCTCAAAAATATTCCTATGAGAGTAGCATCTCCTAAATTTAAGCCTAGGTTCATTGGACCTTATAAGATCATGGAGATTATTAATCCTGTTTCTTTTCGTTTGCTTCTTCCAGGGACATTTAAGATCCATAACGTGTTCCACAAGTCCTTGTTGAAGAGGTTTGTTGAGCCAGTGGTTCCTGCTGCTGTGCCTCCTGACCCTGTTTGGTTGAGGGCAATCTGGAGTATGTGGTTGAGAAAATATTGGATTCTCGTTTTTCTAGACGAAGACTCCAGTATTTGGTTAAATGGAGAGGTTATGGTCAGGAAGATCAATTCTTGGGTGTTTGCTTCGGACATCCATGCTAGGAGACTTCATCCGTGCGTATCATAGAACTCATCCTGACCGACCTGGTTGCTCAAATGAGGGTTCGGTGACCCCTCCTCAAGGGGGGGGTACTGTTGTGAATGGGTTGAGATGAGTTCTGAGCAGAGGCTCCCTCTGGTGGTTACAAGCCGGTACAGTGAAGATGTGAGGATTGGGAATCAGGTGTTACTGATTGGTCTTATTTAAGGGAGTCATTTTCCCATCAGGGTTGCCGGTGATCAATTGTTCTGGTCTGAATCCTTCTTTCCAGTTTCCTTGTAGCCTGCTGTGTCGTGTCTGCATCTCCTGCTATCAGATAAGACAATTTCTTATTTTGTGTTTTTGCTTATTTTTGCATTTTGTCCTGCACTTCTGTGGGGGCCTTCAGGGTCCCCTCCGGGGGCTTTTGCCCTCTCAGTTTAGTTCAGCCACTGTGTTTTGTACTTTTTCTTTTTCCAGTTTTTTCAGTGGCTGCTGTTTGTTTTGTTACACCAGAGAACTAATTTAGGTGGTAGAGGTCGTGTGATCTCAGGTGATTTTGAAATTAGTAGAGTTGGTGTTTTTCAGGGTTTTTTTGGGATTGCAGTAAGTCCCTTCCTGTCCTTTTCTATTTAGATAGTTTGGGCCCCAGCGTTTGCTCATACTATTTTCTTTCTGTGTCAGTATTTCTCTTGTCTAACCGCCATTACATGTTTGGGGCTTTCTATTTCTTTGGGGATCTGCTCCGGGGCAGATAGCTTTCCTTTTCTATCTTTAGGTGTAGTTAGTTTCTCAGGCTGTGACGAGGCGTCTAGGACCAACGTAGGAACGCTCCACGGCTGCCTCTAGTTGTGGTGGTTAGTCAGGGTACTGCAATCTCATAGATTCCAACTGCTCTGGTGTATTTGCCTTTTTTACCTGCACTCCTCACGACATAACCGAAATACATAACAGAGCACGCCTGAGCCTGTCGTATGCGGGGGCAACTTGCTACAACTGCGGAGGGTCGTATCCTCACCAGAATGTCTGCCCAGCAAAAGGGGGACCTGCCATAATTGTGGAAAACAAAACCATTTTGCAAAAGTGTGTAGATCCAAACCACAATCCCTCCATTCCACAGTACAACCCAGGTCACAGAAAATCCAAACGCTGCAGCTTACTGACGAGCCTCACAGTACTTATCTATTCTCAGTGACTGCAGAGGGATCTCAAACACTGCACGCACTTACCAGTCCAAGGCGACTTATCCTGATAAATGGTAGTCCGTGGAAGCCCTAGTAGACACGGGGGCATCAGTAAACGTCATCAGCCGTGCAGTCTATAGCCGACTCCGAACAGACCTGCTCTACAAAGCACTAGCCTAAAGATTTTTCCTTATGGTTCAGCATCTGCACTACCCTGTGTGGCAAATTTCAGTCAGAACTTGCAGCTGACGGGAAGTCCATCACCGACACTGTATATGTAGTAGAGTGCTCCGCAGACACGCTTCTCAGCTGCAGGAGTGCTATATCTCTGGGTCTGGTCAACCTGGTCAATAGCGTCACATGTCCTTCGGCCCAACACATCATGCAGAGATACCCAATCTCTTTAAAGGTCTCGGTAAGCTAAAAGACGTTCAGATAAAATTGCATATTGACCAGTCAATACAGCCGTCTGTTCAACCTCACAGGCGCATCCCATTTCATGTCCGCAAACTTGTGGAGCAAGAACTGCAGGATCTGGAAGCGTCTGATGTTGTTGAACGAGTTGAAGGCCCGACTCCTTGGGTATCGCCCATTGTTGTTGCACCAAAACCAAAGCAGCCTGGTAAAATCCGGCTATGTGTGGATATGCGGCATGCCAATTTGGCTATTCAAAGAGAAAGGCACATCACGCCCACTATTGATGACATTATCACAGACCTGAATGGTGCAAAAGTATTTTCTAAAATTGATTTAAAATCAGGTTATCATCAACTTGAGTTGCATCCAGATTCCAGGTACATTACAACTTTTAGTACCCATGTGGGCTTACACGATTCAAGAGGTTGAACTTTGGTATCTCATCTGCGGCAGAAATATTTCAGAACGTTATCAGTCAGGTTCTATCTGGAATAGCAGGAGTTCTAAACGTCAGTGATGACATTCTTATATATGGTACAACCCAAGAGGAGCATGACAGTCACTTAGAGCAAGTGTTTCAGAGACTGCAAGCCTGCAATCTAACTGTCAATCCGTCAAAATGTGAGTTTAACCAAAAGTCATTAAGCTTCTTTGGATATATCTTTTCGGAGCAAGGAGTTTCAGCAGATCCTCAGAAAGTTTTGCCATAAAGTCAGCTAGCCAACCTCAAAATGTGTCAGAGGTTCGCAGTTTTCTAGGACTAGTCACGTACTGTGGGCGATTTATGCCTGATCTGGCCACGATCTCCGAACCCCTGCGACTACTCACGAAAAAAGACACTCCTTGGACATGGACTACTGAACACCAAGCAGCATTCGATCTCCATGAAGTCCGGTCTGACTGGCGACACCGTCATGGCCTATTTTGACCCTCTAAAGTCCACAGAGCTGATCGTGGACGCTAGTCCGGTGGGCCTGGGTGCAATTCTCACACAAGTGTCCAAAGAAGGCAACGTTTCTACCATTTCCTATGCAAGCAAAGCCTTAACAGAGACAGAACAACGCTATTCACAAACTGAAAGGAAGCTCTTGCGGTTGTGTGGGGATGCCTTCATTTTCATCTGTACCTTATGGGACATAAATTCACAGTGATAAGGACCACAAACCGCTCATTCCGCTTTTCAACAAACATTCTTCAAAGCCTCCCCCACGACTTGAACGCTGGTTGCTCCGCCTACAGAACTACCAGTTTCGGTTGAGATACGAGGCAGGAGCTGGTAATCCGGCTGACTACTTTTCGAACACCCAACACCACAAACTACCAAGGACGACATCCCAGCAACTATCCTTGCAGAGGAACATATCAATTTTATTGTTGCACATTCTGTGCCAAAAGCTATGACTATGGAGGAAATACAACAAACGGTGGATTCCGATCACCAACTTCAGTTAGTTATAGAGACTGTTCGATCTAAAAATTGGAGCAATTTTCTTGCTGAAGCCCGCCTCCAAACACCGGATCAAACAACCTACTTGACAGCCTTCTTTAATGCACGACATGATCTCTCCGTGTCTGATTCAAATCTACTGTTGCGTAACAATCGGCTGGTGATACCCCAGAAACTTCAAAGCAGAGTACTGGATCTGGCCCAGAGGCTCATCAAGGGGTGGTGAAAACAAAGCAATTACTGAGAGAGAAAGTCTGGTTTCCAGGACTAGACAAAAAAGTAGAGGCACTCATTGAAAATTGCATACCTTGCCAAGCAACTACAATTGACCATAGACGTGCACCCTTACAAATGACACCCCTGCCAGAGGGCCCGTGGTCTGCTGTTAGTGTTGATTTCTGTGTTTACCGGATCACTCCTATCTGCTGGTTGTCATGGATGACTATTCGAGGTTCCCAGTCATTGAACATGTTTCGACAACCTCTGCCAGGGCTGTTATACCAAAATTAGACAAGATCTTCTCGGCATATGGCATACCGGAAACAGTGAAGTCCGACAATGGACCACCTTTTAATAGCACAGACTTTCGATCATTCGCAACCTATCTTGGTTTCACTCACAGGAAAATAACTCCTTACTGGCCTCAGGCCAATGGTGAAGTGGAACGGTTCATGCAATCAATCAACAAAACTTTGAGGATCGCTACCATGGAGACAAGGACTTACAGCAAGAGTTACACAGATTTCTTAGACAGTACAGAGCTACACCCCATTCTACTACTGGGATACCACCTGCCACTGCGCTGTTCAACAGGCCTATGCGTGTCAAACTCCCGAGCATTCCGCTGAGCCCTGTTCAAACCCCAATTGCTACTAAGGATGCCATATCCAAACAGAAGATGAAGAGGTATGCAGATAAGAGCAGTCATCGTTGCAAGCCACCGGAAGTATTGGTGGGAGATTGGGTCCTGGTAAAAAGGCTAAGACCTAGAGACAAGTTTGCATCACAATACTATCCTGAACCCTTTCAGGTCACACAAGTCAAAGGCACCATGGTTACTGCTCAAGATCACGGTCGCCAGGTCACAAGGAACGTGTCCCATTTTAAAAAACTTTGCGACTATGTCCCAGAAACAGACGAGGCAGATAGCGATGACGTCCTGCCGGATCCCCAGAGCTCAGCAGTTCCAAGGGAGGATACCTCAGGGGACTCAGAAAGTTCATCTGGGACTGTGATGTCTCACCGCTATCCAGCGAGGGCAAATCGTAGACCGCCAGCCCACCTCTTGGACTATGTTCTGCAGTAAAAAGAAAAAAAAAAAATCCTTCGTACTGATGTGAACTTTTGGACCGTTATCCAGTTATAATGTTGTTTTGTTTGGTGAGAAGAGGAGAGATGTGATGTTGTTACTATATCTGTGATTGGCTTGCTGTTATTCTTGTTTCAGTTTCTGCCTAGTAACAATGATGTAATGGGGAGGAGGAGACAAGGCAGGAGCAGGAAGTCCTGGGTAAGGGGAGCAGGAGAGACGAACGAGAATAAAGTATGGCTGTTTAAACCTACCATCCAGCATCTCTGTGTGGCCTTCTGGAGTTCCCTTCATCTGCACAACAACACCACAGGAGCGAGCCTCCCGTCGCTGCTGTTTAGTGAGGGCATCACTTATCCTGACCTCCCCCTTGGATGCTTCCCTGCTGAAGGTAGAGAACTCTCTGGTGATATGCCCGGGGTGATGTCTGTAACTAAACACTCTCGATCTTTCCAAGGCTTTAGCAGGTTTACATGGTAAATCTGCTCAGGTTTCCTCCTTCCGGGCTGATACACCCGGTAATTTACCTCCCCCACCTTTTCTCGAATCTCATATGGCCCTTGCCACTTGGCCATGAGCTTACTCTCGGCTGTGGGTACCAGTACTAATACCCGATCGCCCTTGTTAAAAGACCTGACTCTGGCTCTTTTATTATATGTGCGCCTCTGGGTTGCCTGGGCATCTAACAGATGTTTCTTTCACGATGGGCATGACCGCCGCGATCCGGTACTGCATACTAGCCACGTGTTCAATTATACTCTTATGTGGAGTCGGCTCTTGTTCCCATGTCTCTTTAGCTACGTCCAACAGACCCCTAGGGTGTCTGCCGTACAATAACTCAAAGGGAGAGAACCCTGTGGAAGCCTGGGGTACCTCACGGACAGCGAACATCAAATAGGGTAGCAACATGTCCCAATCCCTTCCATCCTTAGAAATCACCTTTTTTAACATGGACTTGAGGGTTCTATTGAACCGTTCTACTAACCCGTCGGTTTGAGGGTGGTACACCGAGGTGCGCAATTGTTTAATTTTTTAGCAGTTTGCACAGTTCTCTTGTCACCTTGGACATAAAGGGGGTCCCCTGATCCGTCAGGATCTCCTTAGGTAGTCCCAGGCGACAGAACATGGCAAACAGTTCTCGGGCAATAAGTTTTGCCGAGGTGTGGCGTAGTGGTATAGCCTCCAGGTACCGGGTGGCATAGTCGACGACCACCAGTATGTGTTGGTGGCCACGGGCGGATTTTACAATGGGCCCTACCAAATCCGTTCAAAAGGTACCTCTATTATTGGCAGGGGTACCAATGGACTACGGAAACTTGCAGTGGGTGAGGTCAACTGACATTCGGGGCAGGATTCGCAGTACCTTTTGACCTCCGCGTAAACTCCAGGCCAAAAGAACCGCTGCAAGATACGTTCTAGAGTTTTTTTTTCCCCTAAGTGGCCACCCAGCAAGTGTGAGTGTGCCAAATCTAGAATCACCTTACGATACGACTGAGGTGCTACCAACTGTTCCACAACCTCGTCCCTGATTTTATCTATCCTATAAAGCAACTCACCACTGACTACCATGCGTGGAAATACCGTATCTGCATTGGGCTGTTGGGCTACACCGTTTACCTCTAGCACCCTTTCCCGCGTCTGAGTCAGGGTGGGATCTTGTAGCTGAGCTGTCCCAAACGTGGCCCTGGACACTTCCAGCTCGGGAATCGATGCGGTCTCCTCCACTTCTCCTGCCAGCACCTCTAAGGGAAACCTATCGGGGTCACACTCTATCCCTATATGGGACACCCCTACGGCAGGTTCGTCGGGTACAGCATCTGTAATACATTTTACCAGGGGAAAACGGATTTTGTTTTTCCACAGAGTCCAGAACAGGGGCAAGTCTCTTCCCAACACAGACCCATAGGGAAGATTTTTTACCACTCCCACCACATGTTTTATGTCTCCACATGGCGTGGACAAAACTACCTCCGTAGTTGGATACTCTCGGAAGTCACCATGGATACATACAACCCCGACCTGCCGTCCGCTGGGGTTATCTCCTGCCACCAGTGACCCATGTACCAGAGTCACGAGGCTCCCTGAGTCCAGGAGAGCCTCCGTAGGGTACCCATTAACCAGTACCTGGCATAGTTGGAGTTCACTGTCCTGGGGGTCGAGGTTTGCTGTGCAGACGGTCTGGGCATACATTGAGACCCGGCGGCTATATCCGCAGTCCATGGGTTCCGTAGTCAGGGGACAATTAGCCATCACATGTCCCGGCCCCTGACACCGCCAGCACCTAAGGGTGGAGGCACTGTTAGGCCTTATGACAGTTTGGGAGGGAACCGGTCTCCTGCCACTCTCACTCCGGGGTTCCCCTTCAGCACGGGTACGGTGCTGACTGTCCCCAGCAGAGGGACGCGACCCCTTTCCCGATTCCTGGGTTGGCAGGGATCGGCGTGACAGCCAAGAGGGGGCGGAGTCTCGAATAAAGTCTTGAGTGGCCGAGTAGCGCTCGATCAAACTGACTACCTGGTCGAGTGTGCCGGGGTCGCCTTGGCCCCACCCAACGTTGGATAGCAGCCGGCAGAGTCCTTACCAGCCGGTCAGTCACCACCCTCTCCACCATCTGGGCTGGAGACAAAGTCTCTGGCTGGAGCCACTTCTTTACCAGCTGCAGGAGGTCATAAGCCTGAGACCGCGCGGGTCGTGTCTCCACATAGGCCCATGAAAATACACGCTGAGCCCTCACGTATGTATTAACCCCCAGTCGGGAAAGGATCTCACCTTTGAGCCTCTGGTAGTCCTGGGCGTCCTCCCAACTGAGATCGAAGTAGGCCTTTTGTGCGTCGCTGACCAGAAACGAGCTACTACTTCTGCCCACTGGCCGGCGGGTAGATTTTCCCGCTCCGCTGTGCGCTCATAAACTGTCAGGAAAGCTTCCACGTCATCCTCCGGTCCCATCTTCCTCAACGCTGAGCGAACCCTGTCTCGGGCCTCGCGACGTTCAGGGGCTGGTGCCATCGAGGTCTCCCGCAGTGCAGAAATCTGTTGCAGCAACAGTTTGTTTGTTTTTTGCTGCTGCTGTTGTGTAATTACCAGCTGCTTAAACAGCTCTTCCATTTTGTCCACGGTGTGAGGCTGAAAAGTAGCCGGCCGGATTATGTTCATGAAGCTGCCGGTGGGGGTATACCTCAGTCACAATGCCCGCATTCTCCAACCAATTGTAAGACGGCGGTGTTCACACCGTGCAGTAACTGAGGCAGTGACCCAAGCAAGTCCAAAGTAAACAGCTTTTATTCAGCAACTCACGGGTAAAACAGGAAAAGTCCTCCGGTACGCAGCGGGGTTAACATCAGTCCATAAACACTGGTTGCCGGGACAACGGCCGCGCCGGGCCGAACAGAGCCTGACAGGTGCAGAGCCGTCCCAGGCCTGGGTTCAGCTACACACAGTCCTGTGGAGCTTTCCTGCTATGCTCCTTGCAGGGTCCCAACATAGAACAACACTACTCCTTAGTGCAGGAGTTTTAAAGACCTGTGCAAAAGCCACTGGAAAACCCGGGTTGGAGGGAGGAGGCCGCCCCACTGCCTCCTGTGACCTCCTCCAAGGAATGAAGGCCCTGCCGGATTTTACTTAATCTGCCTTAGCCAGGTAGTCTGACTAGGTCATTGCTCACCTTCATTCCTGCATTGCAGCCGCAGCTGTGTGTGTGACTGCAATGCACTCCAATGGCTTAATAGGTCTCTGTACACATTCTGGGGGAAATATAACGTCCCTCGTAAACGATCCCGGTCACTGCCTCACACTACGTACAAGAATATAATTACTATAATACTGCCCCTATGTACAAGAATATAACTACTATAATACTGCCCCATATGGACAAGAATAATTACTAGAATACTGCCCCCTACGTACAAGAATATAAGTACTATAATACTGCACCCTATGTAGAAGAATATAACTACTATAATACTGCTCCTATGTACAAGAATATAACTACTATAATACTGTACCCTACGTACAAGAATATAAGTACTATAATACTGCCCCCTATGTACAAGAATATAACTACTATAATACTGCTCCTATGTACAAGAATATAACTAATAATATAATAATAATTTTATTTCTATAGCGCCAACATATTCCGCAGCACTTTACATTATCTACTATAATACTGCACCCCTACGTACAAGAATATAAGTACTATAATACTGCCCCTATGTACAAGAATATAACTACTATATACTGTCCCTATTTACAAGAATATAACTACTAACACTGTCCCTATGTACAAGAATATAACTACTATAATACTGCTCCTATATACAAGATATTACTGCTATAATACTGCCCCTATATACAAGAATATAACTACTATAATACTGCTCCTATGTACAAGAATATAATTACTATACTACTGCTCCTATGGACAAGAATATAACTACTATAATACTGCTCCTATGTACAAGAATATAACTACTATAATACTGTCCCTATGTATAAGAATATAACTACTATAATACTGCTCCTATATACAAGAATATAACTACTATAATACTGCCCCCTACGTACAAGAATATAAGTACTATAATACTGCCCCCTATGTACAAGAATATAACTACTATAATACTGCTCCTATGTACAAGAATATTACTGCTATAATACTGCCCCTATATACAAGAATATAACTACTATAATATGCTCCTATGTACAAGAATATTACTGCTATAATACTGCCCTTATATACAAGAATATAACTACTATAATACTGCTCCTAGTACAAGAATATAATTACTATAATACTGCCCACTACGTACAATATAAGTACTATAATACTGCCCAATGTACAAGAATATAACTACTATAACACTGCTCCTATGTACAAGAATATAACTACTATAATACTGTCCCTATGTATAAGAATATAACTTCTATAATACTGCTCCTATATACAAGAATATAACTACTATAATACTGCCCCCTACGTACAAGAATATAAGTACTATAATACTGCCCCCTATGTACAAGAATTAACTGCTATAATACTGCCCCTATATACAATATAACTACTATAACACTGTCCCTATGTATAAGAATAAACTACTATAATACTGCTCCTATGTACAAGAATATAACTACTATAATACTGCCCCCTATGTACAAGAATATAACTACTATAATACTGCCCCTATGTACAAGAATATAACTACTATAATACTGCCCCTATGTACAAGAATATTTCTACTATACTACTGCTCCAATGTACATGAATATAACTACTATAATACTGCCCATATGTACAAGAATATAACTACTATAATACTGCTCCTATGTACAAGAATATAACTACTATACTACTGCTCCTATGTGCAAGAATATAAACTACTGTAATGCTGCCTCCATGTACTATAATACTGTTATAAAGTGTGATGTAAGCGTAGATCTGCGTTTTCTCGTGGTTGGTCTCTGGCGCAGCAGGGACAGCTCAGGGTTCCGGATACTTTTCCCCCAGAATATTATTTGCAGTGCAGACAGCAGTGTTAGTAATGGCCGGAGCAGAGCCTCCCTCCCCTCAAGAAAGAGGCGTGGGCGGAGGCCGGCATGACGGGGGTTTGGAGGGGTTTAAAATGAGGAGGAACATTTAAATAAGGGGGGAGTGGTTGGGGGGGTTTATAAGGCAGTGATGGGGCGGTCCCAGGGCAGTTCCTGTCTTGCCCCATCAGTAGTAAGACGCAGTACAACTTACCATGTCTGCAAACGCGGCGATCGAGCGCCTCAGGGCTGCGGCCTCGTCGCAGCCTCCTGGATGGCTGGAAGCGCAGGTGGCGATTATCGTTCAGGGAGCTTCTGGTCCGTCGTTCTGGGGCATCGCAAAGGGAGAGGCGGCCAAGAAGGGTGAGGCCTCCTGAAAGACTGTCGCCGGATCAGGCTCCTCGGGCCTCGCGTCGGCGCAGGAGCCCCTCACGGGCCCCTCCAGGCCGGGCGGCGCGCGGAGCTCGCGTTAACAGGCCTCGGCCTGGGAGGAATCCACCAAGCCAGCGAGGCCCTGCGGCGGTAACTTCTCTCCCGCCGAGTGCACGTCGGGGGCGGAGTCTTTGCGCGCCGGCCGTCAAGCGAGAGCTGCGTCCTTGGGAGGTCGCAGTGGTGAGCAATCCTTTTTGCGGCCTGTTTCAGATAGCAGCGCGGGTGCGTCGGCGTTGGTGTCTCCAAGCGCCGGGCGTCGTGGAAGATCTGCGTCCTCGGGGGGCGCAGTGCTGAGTCACCTGCTGTGCGACCTGCTTCCAATCGCACTGCGGGTGCGTCGTCTTTGGAGCCGGTATGTCCCGGGCGTCGCGGGAGAATTGCGTCTTCGGGAGGTCGCAGTGGCGAGGGACCTTCTGGGCGGCCCGCCTCAGGAAGCATCGGTGATGCGTCGTCGTTGGAGCTGCTAAGCGATGGGCGTTTTTTTTTTTTTTTTTTTGAGAGCTGCGTCAGCGGGCGGTTCGCAGTTGCGATCGGCTTGCATTGCTATCTGTTCCGGATGGTCATGCAGGTGCGTTGTCAAATTACGGAACGGCCGGCTCATCAGACCAGCAATTTTCCCCCCTTGGTGATGGCGGGGTTCCAGGTTCGCGGGGGGTCACAGCGGCAGTTTTACTGCACTGCGGCCTGCCTCTGTGGACGGCTTCAGAATTTCGGCGGCCGTGGCATCGGTCGGCACGGGTCAGCAGCTTTTACCCCCCATAGGCGGAGGGTTTACAGAGGGATCGGAGGGCCGTTGCTGTGGGGGTGAACGCGGGGCGGCTTGGTTTGGCTGCTGCTGCTAATCCATCGTCGGGTGCTGCTTGCGACCCAGTCTTCAATGTTGTTCAGGATCAGCGGGCTGGATCCCCAATGGGGTTTAGGCCTTCTTCATCTGGAAGTCACGGAGCGGTTTCCGGACGTCAGGAGCAAGGTCAGCGGAGTCGTGGTGTCAGATCAAGGCGGTGGCGACGCACCTTGGAACCAGGTTATCCGGCTGGAGGGCTCACAGCTCCCTCGCAGCCCGGTGAGTATAATTCTATGTTAAGCGTTGGTCATTCATTTTTGTCTTCTTCACCGTTTGGGGTAGCTCGGCCGGGAGTTAGTAATAGTGTTGGGGGGGTGGCCGAGGTAGCCGGGGTTAGGATATGCTGGTAGATGTGCGGAATTTGCTATCCCGATTAAAAGAAGGGTATAAGTTCTCCGTCTCCAGTGACGGCGTGGGTTGGATCACAGGTTGGGGGGCAGATAGTGGCGAGCGTGTCGGAACAGGAAGGGCTTAGTGCTGAACCGGTGTCTGTGTCGGTGCAGACAGAGAAGGAAAAGGAGTGTCGGGTGCGTTTAGATGATAGGGCTCACGGGAGGTATATGTTTGTTTTGAGGGCCCCTTGGGGGCTCATTTGAAGAAGGAAGTTAAGGAGCGTATTTGGAAGGATGAGTACGTTGAAATATTCTCATTGTTGCCTTTGGAGAAGTTTAATTTGGATAAAAGTAAAAAGGAAGATAGTAGAAGGAGGAGGAGGAGAAACGGAGGTGGCGATTTAATTCCTCAGACGTTCGTCAACTGGCAACAAGCGTTTGCTATTTTTTGCAAGTGTTATCGGGGAGAAAGCTTCAGACAACTGCTGCTTTGTTTTGTTATTTTGATGCTATTTGGGGAGGCGCATAGGGTGTATGGGGGACAGGCTTGGCTGCGGTATGATGAGCAGTTCAGGCAAAGAGGCCGTGCGCCGGCATTCGTGGGACAGAAGGACTTGGTCGTGGATGGGTATTGCACAGAATAAGTTTTGGGCATTCCTTCTCGGGGGAATGGGGGCGCCGGCCAGAGGGAAATACAGCTGGGGCAGCGGGAGGGAAGTGGTCAAGGCCAAGGGGTGGGAACAAATTTGGGGTGTGCGGCGTTTAAAGACGGCCAGGTAAGTTTGGGGGGGGTGTAAATTTAAGCATGTCTGCTCCAATTGCAATGGCGCCTCCCATGGAGCGTCTAAGTGTTTTAAAAAGGGAAGCAGAACCGGGGTGGTAATTCCCCAGGGGAGAGCTCCGGTGAGTTTTGGAAAAGAAAGGTCCCTTATCAAATAATCGGTGACAGGGAAAAGGCACGTTACTGTTCAATGGTTTTAAGGATGGTTTTTGTTCCCGCATCCTCCCGTTTGTTATCCCCGGGTACTTAAGAATTTGCATTCGGCTTTATTGCATAAGGAGGTGGTCAGTGAGAATTGGCAAAAGAGGTTTTGTTGGGTGGGATGGCGGGCCCTTTCTCGTCGCCACCTTTTCAGGCTTAGTGGTTTCCCCCGTTGGGCGTTGTTCCCAAGAAGGAGCCGAACAAGTTTCGGCTTATTCAGATCTTTCTTACCCACGGGGGGTCGGTGACGTGGCATATCCGGAAATTTGTTTCGGTTATTTATTTCCTCTTTTGACAGGCTCGCGGTGGGGGGAGGAAGTGGGTCGAGGGGCCTTATGGTAAGACTGACATTGAATCGTTTTCGACTTTTGCCATTCATCCTGATAGTTTGAAGCTGCTGGGTTGTTTTTTGGGAGGGGAGTTTTTTGTTACAGATTTTGCCGAGGGCTGTTTTTTTTCTGTGCTTATTTTGGGGCTTTAGTTCTTTTTTGGAGTGGGGGTGCGAGAGGTGTTTTGTTGTAATTGTTATTCATTACTTGGACATTTTCGTGGTAGGCCCAGCAATTCTTCATGCTGCCATGGGACTTGAAAACTGTTGAGTGGGTGGCGGAGATTTTGGGTTTCCCTTTGGCCCAGGCAAACTGAGGGCCCATCTTCTTGTTTGTGTTTTTTGGGAATAGTCATCGAACGTGGCATGGATTCAGATTGCCGAGGAAAAGTTGTTGGCTTCGGGCTGAAGTAGGTAAGCGCGCCGGGTGAAGAATTGTCGTTGCGTGATTTGAGTGTTGTAGGAAGTTGAATTCCAGTCGGTGATGCCGAGGGGCGAGTTTTTTCACGTAGGCTGCTAGCGCACGGCAGGATAAAAGCCCCCATCATTCATACGTTTGTGGGGGGGGAACTTAAGGCGGATTGGCATTTTGGGGGATTCCTTCTTAGAAGGATTTAACGGGCGGCTCTTTGTCAGGCCGAGGTTTTTTGGGAGTGATTGGTTGGAGTTGTTTCCGGACCGGCCGGAGGGTATTGTTTTGGAGCCTATTTCAGGGGCAATGGTGTGCGTCTCGTTGGCCTGCAGAGTGGGGGCTGAGGGTTAGTTCGGAACAAACATTATTGGAAATTTTTTCCAATTCTGGGGCGGTGCTTTTATGGGGAATGGTTTCGGATCGCAGGGTGCGTTTTAATTGTGACAACATGGGAGTTGTTTGCGGATTAATGGGCTTACTGGTCCTCCCCCTGCGTGCGATTTTGAACTTTGGTTTGTTATGTTTGGAATTGAATGCACACGTACGGCACGCACGGGCCGGGTGTAAAATGCATAGCTGATTTTTCTTTTCCGTTCACAGTGGGACGTTTTCGCTTATTGGCCTCGGAGCGGAGTGCGAGGGTCACCTGCCCGGAGGGGGTTGTGGAAGGTGGTTTTTACGGTCTGCAGGGTCTCTGTTAGGCATCGTTGGCTCCAAAAACTTGGGGGCTTATCGGGCAGTGGGCAACTGGGAAATTTTTTATGACAATTCCAGTTCGGGGGATGGGGTGGATTTACAAAGGGCCTTATTGGCTTTTGTTGGGCAAGGGCGGGGAAGGATGGTCGTGCCCCAAAATGTCGCGGGTTTTAGCAGCACATCTTTTGGGTTTTCTTTGGGGGGGATTAGCGATGTGTAAAGACCTTTTTGGTGCAGCGGCGGCAAAGGGTTTTGTCGAAATAAGGGGTTGGGTGATAGAGGCGCCCGTATCCTTCGTTTGCTGAGCGATTGGGTTTTATTTTGGACACGACGGTTCTCTCGTTTTGAAGTTTGTTTTTTCCGCTGGCTTTTTCGTTGGCATTCTTGGGGCTTTGCGGGTAGGTGAGCTGGTTTCGGGTAATAGACAGGCGGGGGGGGTTTTTTTGGTAAGGATGTTTATTGACGGGGGTGGTGTTGATTTTGGCTGCGAAATCCAAGCGGATCAAGAGGGGGGGGGGCCGTCGGGTAGTGTTGGGTATGGTATCAGGTACCCAGTGTCCGGTTTATGTTTGCAGCGTTTTTTGGGAGTGGGGCCCCGGGTTGGGGGGCCATTGTTGTGCCATGCCATGGCGGTAGCCTGTCCGGTATCAGTTCAACGCCATTTTCAAAAAGTCCATTCGAGATTAGTCTCGATATTCTCGTTTTGGGAGCATTCATTCCGGATTGGGGGGCGGGATGGGGGCAGTAGGGGGTTGACGCGGCATCAACAAGTATGGGCGTTGGAAGTCTAATCGTTTGGAGTTATATTAGGCCTTGGATTTTTCGAGGTGGTATTTGTTGTTTAGGGTTGCGGGGAAGTTTGGAGTTGGTTAAGGGGTGATCTTTTTGGGTGTTTAGTGTTATTTTCTCATTTCAGGTTCCCTTCCTATGTGATTTGGTTTTTGGTCACCCTTCGTCCACGGGAGCGTTGAGAGCCCGTCAGGACTGAGGTCGGCAACTGGGATTTCCCCGGTCTATGGCGGTTGCATGGCCGGTTTGGGAGGAATGCAGGGAAAGGGTTGTTGCCCGAAATTCATGCCGGGCCCCGCTTGGACCGTGCTCCCGATGTTTGGTACCCTGTCGGGGGGAATGATCTTGCGGGCGTCTTTTTCGTGAGTTAGTGCGAGATTAAAACAGGATTGTTGCGGTTATGGGTGTTGTATGGGGGTCTTTTAGTTTGGCCCTGACATTGTGCCACGCAGACGTTGGAGGAACAGAGGTCTCTGGTTAAAATCAAAAGGCCAGGATAAAGGTTAACAGGGCTGTGTCTTCATTCTGGCTCGGAATGGTAAGTGGCGGTGCGGCATTTGGATTTGGAAAAGGGGGGGAGGGGGATTTTTGGTTGGCCGATGGGGTTCTCTGAATGCTGTTGGTTCAGATATTTGGGCCTAGGGATTCAGGAAGGTATTGAAAGGGCCATGGCTTTGCGGTCTTAGGGGGTTCGGGCCATGAGGTTTTCAGGGCCCTCGTTGGGCGGCTAAGGGGGTGGGGGAGAGAGTCCTTTGAAGTTGGTGGAAATTGGTTTGTGGGGACTTGTTTAGGGTCCCACTTTTGAAAGTTTGTTGGTGATCGGTGAAGGGTGGAAGGGGGATTCACCGGAGTGGGGGATCCCCAGTGGTTGGGGAACAGCACCCTAATGGTGGTGCCCGAGCCGTGGGGAAACGGCTGGGAGAAAGGTGGGATGTTTTCAAGGTATTGGTTTAATTCCCTGATCTTTGTACTTCAAGGACTCCTCCGAGTGTTATGGTATATAATATTTATTGTTTATATAATTGTTATTATTTTATTTATTGTTATTGTTGTTTTGTACTTAAATAAAGGCTGCTGTGGCCAACTTTCCAAAGAATTACTGAAAATCGTTATTGGGGAGGTTAACTGGGGTTATTGATAAGGGTAAAGGGGGGCTCCTTCTAGGTCCTGGGTTTCGTACGAGTAAACAACTCGAAAACCAACGCATGGTGTGACCATTTCCAGTAGAACGGGTTGTGTAATTTTAGGCTCCGGTGTTTATTATTGTGCTGTATAATCCTCTATTATTTGCGGAGAGACTAAATAAATCAAGCGGGAGGGGAAGATAAACTCGCAATGAGTCATCCTAACCATTTTATCTAATTCTTTTCTAGTGAATTGTGTCTTTATTCCCTGAATCGGTTTCAGCGTGAATGATATAAAAAATATAATGATTCTTACAGATCGCCAATGCTCCCACCCATACTGACCACCAGGGAGTGTTTCATTTTTTTTAGTGGTGTTAATTAGTGATAGGAACAGCTCTGATAAATCGGTCTTTAATATTATACATTTTCAAATGAACAAATGGTCCTCATGGTCCTGGTGCGCCGCATCTCAGCCCCTTTTTATTATGTGCCTAGCTTTTATGACCAAAACCATACATACATACCACTGACCCCAGGGACCATACAAAAGAATACACAAATACAGTGACCTTTCAGGACTCCAGGACCCTACCACCACCGTCCAGACGCAGAAAGCACCATTAGGCCATGGAGTTAAGGGTCGTATGGAGCCAATGAATTAATATTCAATTAAGTGCTGCCATCTATGGTGAAATATAAAATGCACACCGGGTCCCCACCAGAAATATTTGTTTCTCTCTTCTCTTTTAACTTAGTAGCCTCCAACTCCCATCATCCCCAGACTTCCAACTTCCCCATTCTAAGAAAAATAAAACAGCATTTTCACGTCTTAAAGAGGTTTTCTATTGAATAAAAAAAAATCTAAATGTATTGAAAAATGAAAAGTTTCTGTAACTTTCTAAAACATAATTGTAATAAATTTGGAGTCTGAATTAGAACGTTTGTTTCCACCAGGGCAGGAAAGGCGAGCCAGCTAGGCCGACTTACCTGGGAGTGGATCAATTTAGGGGAAATTTTATGGCTTTCCAGACTGACACATTGTACCGGACCCTGCAGGTTCTGCCCTTGGAGGCAATTTTTTTTTTCAGGGGGAAAAACCTTGAGTTTTCAAGCAGAAATGGCTTCAGAAAATTTTTTTTTTTTGCGGGGTTTTATAGGATTATTTTCTTTTCCTGAAGTTGCTTTGGGCTGTGGCACACAGGGTCTTCTGGGCTAATGTGAGATGAAACGCGCAAGTTAGGGCGATCAATGATTGGAACAGGCGGCCATGCGAGGTGGCGAGTTCTCCTTCAATGGAAATTAATAAGTGGAACAGGCGCCGCAAGGTGGTGGTTCCCTTCTTTGGAAATCAATGAGTGGAACCAGGCAGCCACGCAAGGTGGTGATTCCCTTCTATGGAAATCAATGGTGGAACAGGCCCACGTGAGGGGTGGTTTCCTTCAATGGAAATCATGATGGAATAGACAGCCACGCAAGGTGGTGAGTTTCCTTCTATAAAAATCAATGAGTGGAACAGGCTGTCACGCAAGGGTTGATTCTTCAATGGAAATCAATGGTGAACAGGCAGCCACGGAGGTGGTGGTTCCCTTCAATGGAAATCAATGGGGAATAGACAGCCACGCAAGGTGGTGAGTTCTCTTCAATGGAAATCAATGAGTGGAACAGACAGCCACGTGAGGTGGGATTCTCCTTCCTGGGGAAAACAATGGTGGGAAAAGGCGTCACGCAAGGTGGGGGAGTTCTTTAAGGAAACAATGGGGGAAAAAAGGCTCCACGTGAGGTGGTGAGTTTTCAAAAGGAAAACAATGGTGGGGAAAAGGCTGCCCGTGGGTGGGGAGTTCTCCTTCAATGGGGAAAACAAATGAGGGAAAGACGCCACGTGAAGGGTGAGCCTCCTTCAAAGTCTTAAGCAGGGTGGACAGGATCTGTCGGGGATTTAGTGAATCCCGCATTGGCAGGGGGGGGATATGATGACCCCGGTTATCCCTTCCCCTCCCTACCTTTCATGATTCCCAAATCAAAAACACATCAAAAACTTTGGGGATTTCGCACAGTTTTTCCCCTTTCCAAAAAAAATCAGCAAAAAAATCTCGTGTGCACATAGACTTAAAGACTTTTGGGGGGATTGTCTTTTTTTTTTGAAGTGCTTTTTCGCTTTTTTATTGGTGCCTAGTTTTGGAGAGAATTCTTTTGAAGTTTCACAGCACTTTCTCAGGGGCCCGGCGTCAGCACCCGGCACCCCCCCAAGTGCGGGGCCCTGAGCCGGGGGGGGTGCCCCTCACATCAAGAAAACCGGGGATGCATGGGGGGCCCGGGGCCCTTTCCTAAAGGGGGGCCCGGGGCCCCAGCAGAGCAGCAGCCCGTGAGGGAAAGGGGAGTTTTTTCATTTTTTTTTTTTATTTTTGGCCCAAAAATTTGGGGAAACCCTATATGGGGCCCCCCATCACTGGGGCATCAAATGGGGGCCCCTTATACACGGGGAAAATCTTAGGGGCCCATTATACATGGGGCATCTAATGGGCCCTTAATATGGAGCATTATAGGGGGCCCCTAATTACTGGAGCCCATAGTAGGGGCCCCTTTTATATGAAGCTTATATGGGGCCCACAAAAATGGGCTCATATTTGGCCCTTATTATGGGATCATCATTTTGGGGCCCATTTTTATATGGGGCATTATAGGGTCCATTATATATGGAGCATTATGGGGGCCCTTAATTGGGGCATATTGGGGGTCATTATTCTTAGGAACACTATGGGGTGCC
This sequence comes from Oophaga sylvatica, assembly GCA_033576555.1. NCBI lineage: Eukaryota > Metazoa > Chordata > Amphibia > Anura > Dendrobatidae > Oophaga > Oophaga sylvatica. The sequence continues at coordinate 50,398 of JARQOD010005022.1, forward strand.
CCTAAACTGTATGCGCAAAATTTTGGACTCATTATTCTAATGGAGCACTATGTGGTGCCCCAAAACTGTATGGAGCTCTTATACTTATGGGGCAATATTGGGCTCATTTTCTGTATGGGAATTATGGGGTCATTATTTTGTAGGCGCACTATGTGGGGCCCCCTAATCTGTAGGGCAAATATGGGCTCATTTTCTGTATGGGCAAAATATGGTGCCATTCTTTGGCGCACTATTGGGGCCCATAATACTGTTGGAGGGGCTATACGTCCGGTTTTTTAGCTATTGCAGAATTAAAATAGTATCACTCATGTAATTGGG